>JAVGVS010002506.1:0-11395 GCA_032718565.1 Distichodus sexfasciatus
GACGATAGCAGCCCGATGGAAACTGACATTATCCCAGACAACAACAAACCTGGGCTGCTCTGGTCTGTCCTGTACAACTGCATCATGAAGTGCATCTAGAAATGTGATTATGTGTTGCGCATTATAGGGACCCAGTTTGGAATGATGGTGCAGTAGTCCTCGGTTGAATCCAGCCTCGTCAATGTAAATAAATTCATGAGGCTGAGCAGCTCCATCCATGTTCTCTGCAACAAAAAATACATATTGTGGATGGCGTTACTCAAAACACAAACTACACCTACAGGACCACTCCACCCCACCACACAGGTACCTGTGTAGCTTTCTGAATATATCTATGTGGTACTGATCCAATGGTACATATTCAGCTGTTACTGGACTGTACCCATTCTCTATTGTAAATGTAAAGGACTGTAACACTTACCTGTACATATTCATGTTGAAGTCCTTTGACCCTGACACTGTTCCTCTCAAATGGGACCCTGTACAGTTGCTTCATGGTCATGTTGTGCTTTACCAAGATGTGTCTGAAAGTGGTAATGCTTACTCAATTTATGTTGTTGAATACCTGCCTATCTTCAAGTATTTGTTGCTGTAGCTGGCGGAGACGGATTGCATTGCTTGCTCTGACTAGGTTCACAATGGAAAGTTCCTGCTGTTGGGTGAACAGACGTTGGCGTCCACCCCCAGTGCATGTTCTAGCCATTCTGTAGAAAAATGCAACCACAAATTGTTATTGGTTTGCTTCTTTTTTACAGTACTGTATATACTGTACTTTACTGTGTATACCATACACAGTACTGAAACATCTCAACACGTTATCACCTTATGTTTCACAAAACTACCACTTTTGTTCGAAAAGGAGCATAAACCACCCTGAAATACAGTACATGTGATATGGCAATGTGATATGGTACAGTACTGTAAATACTCTAGATACAGTTTGAGTAGAGAGTTGAAGACATACCTGTTTTCCAGTCAGAATGTCCTCATTATGGATGAAACTGTGAAATGGCTTAGATTAGGGTGGACTCTCTGCCCAGCTTCCCTCATAGTCAGGCCATGGTTTATGACATGCTCCACCAAAGTTGCTCTTATGTCATCAGAAATAATGGTCCTTGCATGGCCTCTTCAACCATGTCCTCCTCTCTCTCTCTGTCTTCCTGTTCCTCTACCTCTGCCTCTAGCTCTCCCTGCTTCCGTGCTTGCGAAGTTCTCAAAATGGCTTAAGTGAGGTCTTTTTGTAGCTGGCTGATTGCTGTTCCGTTTTGTAAGTATTTTCAGGTGTGTTTCTAAGTATTTTCAATTACTCAATGTGTTTTGTATTTTGAATAGATGTGTTTTCCCAGTGGTACCTGTAGTGTATTGTGTGAGATAGAACTCATGAACATATATATATAGAATAGTTGGCCACTCTTGTATTAACACTGAGTTCGAGTTTAGTTGGCCAACCCCTTTTCCTTGTAAGCATTCCCCGTTGTTATTACTGCTGACAGATCAGTAAAGTATAAGAAGAAAAATGCCCACCTGTGTCTAGACTCTTTATTGAGTTTATCCCGCAACGGACACAACAGTACCCTGAGATTTCATTTTTGAACGAAGTCTTATGTATGAAATAGTGTGTAGTGTGCAGGAGCAAGTGTGTTGCAGAAAGGAGCAAGTGTGTTGCAGAATTGCAGTTACAGTGCAAAGCAGCACTTTTGTTTAAGGTATGGTTACACTTTGTTTAAGGTATAGTAACAACAACTTCAAGTTATGTTACTTTGGTTTAAGCATGTGTCTATAGTGTTCAAGCAATGGGTAAAAACTGTAAAATACAGGATTTAAAAAAAGTCTTATTAATTGAATAGCTCTATTTGAATAATTAATCATTCTAGAAAGATTGAGCTGATTTCGCCCAAGAATAATGTAATGTAATAATGTAACTTAATCAGTACTAAATAGAGCATGAGCATGAAACTAAGGAAGCTTATTGCATATGGGAGTTAACACCAGTGACAAAATAGATCAATTTTTTAAACAGAGAACGGCATGCCACATTTTGTAACAAATCTCACGTAAACATTGTGTTACTCTATGTTCACATTCTTAGCATCGTTAGCTTTACCCAGTGTTCCCTGTAGCCTGTTCAACAACTTGCCAACTGCATGTAGATGTAGTCTGTGGTCAAAGCACTGGAACCTGGTCCACTTGTTCAGTGCTGCTGCCTTCACCGTGTTCGCCGCATTATCTGTTGTTATACAAACTAGACGCCTCTGCTCCAGATCCCAGACAACCACCACTTCTCTTTGCTGTATAATCCTCCGGGAAAAATCCTGTTTGCAAACAGTGACTTTTTAGTTGGAAGTCATCATTAATAAAGTGGACAGTCAGTCTTACGTGTGGCTCCATTGTCCAGCTGGACCACAGATCCACTGTAGCTGCATAATACTGCACTGATGAAACCTCTGTTTCAACTTCTGTCTTGTATTTCTTGTACAGCTCCGGGAAGGCAATTTGTGAGAAATAGGTCCTTGATTGTATTACATACCGCTTGTCAAGAGACCGCATCATGTTTTTAAAACCCTCTTTAACTGTGCTAATTAGTACCATGTCATTTTCAGGATGGAAAGTTGTCATATCAGTTATTACTTTCTGTCTTCTAGAACCTTTCTCATACGGCGCAACATTAGCAAAGGCATCTGAATAGTTTTTTGCTTTGGATGGCAATCTGCAAGGCAAACTGCAAGACACTGTCGACAAATAACCCGTTTTTGCTCGTCATCATGCTTTCTGTGTCCGAAATAATTCCACACAGCTGACGTTGCATTTCTTTTTGCAACAAAATCTTAGTTTTTTTTTCTGGTGCGTTTCTCCTTTTTCTCGTTCATTTCTACACTGTAGTGAAATGACGGCTAGAGAGAGAAGGCTTGATCAAGAATGTTTGTGATTGGTGGTTTGTTCTGCGATCAGCAATGTTTGTTTGCTGCGCCTGTGAAGGTACATGTCTGCTTTTGGCAACAAGCTCCATAACGAAAAACCTTTAAATTGACCTAAATTATATTAGACAGACTTTTGTGGATGTTTGAGTGTGAGAACAGTGTGACATTTGCTGGTTTAGAAAAAACAACAAAGCGTTGTAGCGCCACTTTAATTTGCATTTTTTGACATCACACAGCCTGCGATGTGACTTACACAAGTGATATATCGTGCAGCCCTAACACACACACACCAACACTCACACCCACCCATGCAAATATGTTGTGTATCCTATATTTCACACAGTACTACACTGCAACATACAAGAACAAATATTACACACCTTACACACACACACACACCCACTCACACACTCACACAGTCTTGTATTACTATCTTTGTGAGGTCCATAGACTCCCATAATGATTAGATGTAAAACCATTTCTCCTCATGGGGACCTCTCAAGTTTCTCCACAAAGCCAAAAAAAAACAGTTAAAAGTGGTTTTAGGGGACAAAAAGGTCCCCACAATGCGATAAATACCTGGCATACACACACACACACTCTCAATCTCTCTCTCTCTCTCTCTCTCTCTCTCTCTCTCTCTCTCTCTCTCACACACACACACACACACACACACACACACACACGTACACGCTCTCTCACACACACATACTCTCTCTCTCTCTCTCTCTCTCTCTCACATGCACACACAGTCTCTGTATCTTTGTGAGGCCCTTCCATAGTCTTCCATAATGACTAAAGTACATCATTTTACACCTACACCTAATCCTAACCCTAACCTTAACCTCAGTAACCAAAAGCACATCTTTTACCTCTTTTAGTTTCTCAAATAAAACAAGCACATTTTCTATAAAGTCATTTGTCCTCACACACACACACACACACACGCACAAACACACACCAGTACACACACATCATGTAGCATCACTCTCACACTCATACACATTCAGTATATACACATGCACAGTGTGTGTGAACAGTACATGAGTAACTCACCGCAGTGTCTCCAGTGTACAGTGTGGATTCTCCAGTAGAACAGAGAGCTGCTTCACTCCTGAATCTCCTACATCATTGATGTTCAGCTGCAGTTCTCTCAGGTGTGATGAGGGGTTTGATATCAGAGCTGAAGCCAGAGCAGCACAACCTTCACCTGTAATACTGCAGTTACACAACCTGCAGAGAGAAGGAGGTAAAACACATCACACTTACACATCTACACACACACACACACACACACACACACACACACTCTCTCTCACACACACACAACACGCACACACACACTCACTCACTCATTCACTCACACAAACACACACCAGTACACACACATCATGCAGCATCACTCTCACACTCAAACACATATCTACATATACTCAGTGTGTGTGAACAGTACATGAGTAACTCACTGCAGTGTCTCCAGTGTACAGTGTGGATTCTCCAGTAGAACAGAGAGCTGCTTCACTCCTGAATCTCCTACATCATTGTAGTTCAGCTGCAGTTCTCTCAGGTGTGATGAGGGGTTTGATATCAGAGCTGAAGCCAGAGCAGCACAACCTTCACCTGTAATACTGCACCACTCCAACCTGCAGAGAGAAGGAGGTAAAACTCATCACACTTACACATCTACACACACACAAACACACATGCGCACACACACACACACTAACACACACACACACAGTCGTGTATTACTATCTTTGTCTTTCCATAGACTCACATAATAACTAAAGTACATAATTTTACACCTACACCTAATCCTAACTCTAACCTTAACCTCAGTAACCAAAAGCACATCTTTTACCTCTTTTAGTTTCTCAAATAAAACAAGCACATTTTCTATAAAGTCATTTCTCATTTGTTGAAACCAAATCTGAAAAGAACCGTACAGAACAAACAACTGAAACAATCGCAAGGAGGAGGAAAAACACGCGAGCTGGAAGTTGGAGATAGCGTGCTTGCTAGGGATTATAGAGGAGATCACAAGTGGATGCCTGCAAGAATCAAAGAAAGAACTGGTCCACTCTCGTATACAGTGGAAGTTGCTCCGGACATCCTCTGGAGGCGGCACATTGATCAGCTGAGAAGCTCAAATGTTCCTCTGGAAAGTGTTCCAGTGAGTGCTCCAGTAAGTGTTCCATCTACACCTGCTGTCTCTGCTACCAATGGGTGACATGGCACTACCACCAGAAGACATAACAACTCCCTGTAAGACATCACAATCACCTGTTCCAACCTGTGAGGCGTTACCCTACCATATCTCTGAGCCTCAACGTCTGGATTTATAAGAACTGAAAAAAAAATATTTCCAGGAAAACATTAGTTATTTGATTTTTGCCTGTATTTATTTATTTTCTTTGAAAAAAACCCCAAAAACAAACAGTGTAATGTTTATTTGTAAGGAAATTGTTTGTGGAGACTTCTTTATTTAGAGGGGAGGAAACTGTAGTGTATTGTGTGAGATAGAACTCATGAACATATATATATATAGAATAGTTGGCCACTCTTGTAGTAACACTGAGTTCGAGTTTAGTTGGCCAACCCCTTTTTCTTGTAAGCATTCCCCGTTGTTATTACTGCTGACAGATCAGTAAAGTATAAGAAGAAAAATGCCCACCTGTGTCTAGACTCTTTATTGAGTTTATCCCGCAACGGACACAACAGTACCCTGAGATTTCATTTTTGAACGAAGTCTTATGTATGAAATAGTGAGTAGTGTGCAGGAGCAAGTGTGTTGCAGAAAGGAGCAAGTGTGTTGCAGAATTGCAGTTACAGTGCAAAGCAGCACTTTTGTTTAAGGTATGGTTACACTTTGTTTAAGGTATAGTAACAACAACTTCAAGTTATGTTACTTTGGTTTAAGCATGTCTATAGTGTTCAAGCAATGGGTAAAACTGTAAAAATACAGGATTTAAAAAAAGTCTTATTGAATTGAATAGCTCTGTTTGAATAATTTAATCATTCTAGAAAAGATTGAGCTGATTTAAGCCTGAGAATAATGTAATGTAATAATGTAACTTAATCAGTACTAAATAGAGCATGAGCATGAAACTAAGGAAGCTTATTGCATATGGGAGTTAACACCAGTGACAAAATAGATCAATTTTTTAAACAGAGAACGGCATGCACATTTTGTAACAAATCTCACGTAAACATTGTGTTACTCTATGTTCACATTCTTAGCATCGTTAGCTTTACCCAGTGTTCCCTGTAGCCTGTTCAACAACTTGCCAACTGCATGTAGATGTAGTCTGTGGTCAAAGCACTGGAACCTGGTCCACTTGTTCAGTGCTGCTGCCTTCACCGTGTTCGCCGCATTATCTGTTGTTATACAAACTAGACGCCTCTGCTCCAGATCCCAGACAACCACCACTTCTCTTTGCTGTATAATCCTCCGGGAAAAATCCTGTTTGCAAACAGTGACTTTTTAGTTGGAAGTCATCATTAGTAAAGTGGACAGTCAGTCTTACGTGTGGCTCCATTGTCCAGCTGGACCACAGATCCACTGTAGCTGCATAATACTGCACTGATGAAACCTCTGTTTCAACTTCTGTCTTGTATTTCTTGTACAGCTCCGGGAAGGCAATTTGTGAGAAATAGGTCCTTGATTGTATTACATACCGCTTGTCAAGGAACGCATCATATTTTAAGGCCTCTTTAACTGTGCTAATTAGTACCATGTCATTTTCAGGATGGAAAGTTGTCATATCAGTTATTACTTTCTGTCTTCTAGAACCTTTCTCATACGGCGCAACATTAGCAAAGGCATCTGAATAGTTTTTTGCTTTGGATGGCAATCTGCAAGGCAAACTGCACGACACTGTCGACAAATAACCCGTTTTTGCTCGTCATCATGCTTTCTGTGTCCGAAATAATTCCACACAGCTGACGTTGCATTTCTTTTTGCATCAAAATCTTAGTTTTTTTTTCTGGTGCGTTTCTCCTTTTTCTCGTTCATTTCTACACTGTAGTAGAAATGACGGCTAGAAGAAGAAGAGCGATCAAGAATGTTTGTTTTGTGATTGGTGGTTTGTTCTCGTCCAGCGTATTTGTTTGCTGCGCCTGTGAAGGTACATATGTCTGCTTTGCAGCAAAGCCATAACGAAAAACCTTTAAATTGACCTAGTATATTAGACAGACTTTTTGTGGATGTTTTGAGTGTGTGAGAACAGTGTGACATTTGCTGGTTTAGAAAAAACAACAAAGCGTTGTAGCGCCACTTTAATTTGCATTTTTTGACATCACACAGCCTGCGATGTGACTTACACAAGTGATATATCGTTGCAGCCTAACACACACACCAAACTCCACACCCACCCATACAAATATATTTGTGTATCCTATATTTCCCCAAGTACTTTACACTTTTAACATACAAGAACAAATATTACACACCTTACACACACACACACACACACACACACACACACACAGTCTTGTATTACTATCTTTGTGAGGTCATTCCATAGACTCCCATAATGATTAGATGTAAACAGAAATTTCTATAAGCTGAGGGACCTCTCAAGTTTCTCCACAAAGCCAAAAAAAAACAGTTAAAAGTGGTTTTAGGGGACAAAAAGGTCCCCACAATGCGATAAATACCTGGCATACACACACACACACTCTCCAATCTCTCTCTCTCTCTCTCTCTCTCTCTCTCTCTCTCTCTCTCTCTCACACACACACACACACACACACACACACACACACGTACACGCTCTCTCACACACACATACTCTCTCTCTCTCTCTCTCTCTCTCTCACATGCACACACAGTCTCTGTATCTTTGTGAGGCCCTTCCATAGTCTTCCATAGTGACTAAATTACATCATTTACACCTACACCTAATCCTACTTCAACACCTTACCTCCAGTAACCAAAAAGCACATCTTTTACCTCTTTTTAGTTTCTCCAAATAAAACAAAGCACATTTTCTTCCTCAGAATCATTGTCCTCCACACACACACACACACACGCACAAACACACACCATTTTTATCATGTAGCATCACTCTCACACTCCTTACACATTCAGTATATACACATGCACAGTGTGTGTGAACAGTACATGAGTAACTCACATAGTGTCTCCAGTGTACAGTGTGGATTCTCTCAATGTTTCGAAAGGCTGCTTCCTGAATGCCATCATTGATGTTCAGCTGCAGTTCTCAGGTGTGATGAGGGGAGTTTGGTAATATCAGAGAGCACAAACCAGAAACGCCACAACCTTCACCCCTCATATGCAGTTACACAACCTGCAGAGAAGAATTAAAACACATCACTTACACATCTACACACACACACACACACACACACACACACACACACACTCTCTCTCACACACACACACAACACGCACACACACACTCACTCACTCATTCCACTCCACACAAGCACACACCAGTACACACATCATGCAGCATCACTCTCACACTCAAACACATATCTACATATACTCAGTGTGTGTGAACAGTACATGAGTAACTCACTGCAGTGTCTCCAGTGTACAGTGTGGATTCTCCAGTAGAACAGAAAGGCACACTTCACTCCTAGTCTCCTACATCATTGGGTTCAGCTGCAGTTCTCTCCCAGGTGTGATGAGGGTTTGATATCAGAGCTGAAGCCAGAGCAGCACAACCTTCACCTGTAATGCTGCACCACTCCAACCTGCAGAAGGAGGTAAAACTCATCACACTTACACATCTACACACACACAAACACACATGCGCACACACACACACCTAACACACACACACACAGTCGTGTATTACTATCTTTGTCTTTCATAGACTCACATAATGATTAGATGTATATCATTTTACACCTACACCTAATCCTAACTCTAGCATAACCTCAGTAAAAGCACATCTTTTACACCTCTTTTAGTTTCTCAAATAAAACAAGCACATTTTCTATAAAGTCATTTCTCCTCAAATGTCCCCACAAAGCCCAAAAAAAAAGATAAAAGTGATTTTAGGGGACAAAAAGGTCCCCACAATGCCATAAATACCTGGCACCCACACACTCTCTCTCTCTCTCTCTCTCTCACACACACACAATTACACGCACACACACACACAAACACTCACTAACAGACACACACACACAATCACACAGCATCTGCACAGTGATGATGATGATGATGATGATGATGATGATCTGACCTCAGTATCTCCAGTGTACAGTGTGGATTCTCCAGTCCAGTAGAGAGCAGCTTCACTCCTGAATCCTGCAGATTATTATCACTCAGGTCCAGATCTCTCAGACTTGAGGAGTTTGAACTGAGAACTGACGCCAGAACTGAACAACTTTCACCTGTCAACTTACAATTATGCAGACTGGGAGAGAAAAGATGAGATATTAGAACACTGTCATCACACACACACGCACACACAAACACACACAACAACACCCACTCACACACTCACACACACACTCATAAAAATATACATATACACAGTGTGTGTGAACAGTACGTGAGTAACTCACTGCAGTGTCTCCAGTGTACAGTGTGGATTCTCCAGTAGAACAGAGAGCTGCTTCACTCCTGAATCTCCTACTTTATTGTTGTTCAGCTGCAGTTCTCTCAGGTGTGATGAGGGGTTTGATATCAGAGCTGAAGCCAGAGCAGCACAACCTTCACCTGTAATACTGCAGTTACACAACCTGCAGAGAGAAGGAGGTAAAACTCATCACACTTACACATCTACACACACACACTCTCTCTCTCTCTCTCTCTCTCTCTCAAACACACACACTAACACACAACACACACACAAAACAACAACAACACACACACTAACACACACACCCACACACCCTCTCTCTCTCTCTCTCTCTCTCTCACACACACACACACACACACACAGTCTTTGTATTACTATCTTTGTGAGGTCTTTCCATAGACTCCCATGATGACTAGATGTAGGTAATTTTACACCTACACCTAATCCTAACCCTAACCTTAACCTCAATAACCAAAAGCACATCTTTCACCTCTTTTAGTTTCTCAAATAACACAATGCAACCATAAGAGGTCACAAGCCAGTGATTCCTTGTGCCGGTCCCAAGTCCAAATAAATGCAGAGGGTTGTGTTAGGAAGGGCATCCGATGTAAAACCTAAGCCAAATCAAACATGCGAATCACAAACAGGGGGATTTCATACCGGATCGGTCGAGGCCCGGGTTAACAATGACCGCCACTGGTGCAGTTGACCTACAGGGTGCTGGTTGAAATTGGGCTACTGTTGGCCGACGGAATAGAGGAGGAAGGCGTGTGCGTAGGCAGAGAGAGAAGAGGAAAGGCAAGAGTGTGGAACTAAAAGTAGGGACCTTGAATGTTTGAACTTTGACAGGTAAAGCTAGAGAGAAGGTGGATATACTATGTGTTCAGGAGACCAGGTGGAAAGGTAGCAAGACTAGAAGCTTAGGAGAAGGGTTTAAGTTGTTCTACCATGGTGGAGATGGAAAGAGAAATGGAGTAGGAGTTATCCTGAAGGAGGAGTTTGTTAGGAACATTCTGGAAGTGAACAGAGTGTCAGATAGGCTGATGAGTCTGAAGCTTGAAGTTAAAAGAGTAATGATCAATGTTGTTAGTGGTTATGCCCCACAGGTAGGATGTGAGCTAGAAGAGAAGCAGAATTTCTGGAGTGAGCTAGATGATTTGATGCAGCGTATACCCAGAGTTGAGAGAGTGGTAATTGGTGCAGACTTTAACAGACATGTTGGTGAAGGGAACAGAGGTGATGAGGAAGTGATGGGCATGTTTGGTATCCATGATAGGAACGAAGAGGGACAGATGGTGGTAGACTTTGCGAAAAGGATGGAAATGGCTAATGTGAATACTTTCTTCCAGAAGAGGCAGGAACATAGGGTGACTTATAAGAGTGGAGGGAGGAGCACACAGGTGGACTATATCTTATGTAGACGTAATTTGAAGGAGATTGGTGACTGCAAGGTAGTGGTAGGTGTGAGTGTAGTGAGACAGCATAAGATGGTGGTCTGTAGGATGAAACTGATGGTGAGGAAGATGAAGAGAACAAAGGTGGAGCAGAGGACCAGGTGGTGGAAGCTGAAAAAAGAAGAGTGTTGCAAGGTTTTCAGGGAGGAGTTGAGACAGGCTCTTGGTGGCCAGGAGGTGCTCCCAGATGATTGGACAGATACAGCTAATGTGATTAGGGAGACAGGTAGGAGGGTACTTGGTGTGTCATCAGGAAGGAGTAAAGTAGATAAGGAGACTTGGTGGTGGAACGAAAAAGTCCAGGAGCATATACAGAGAAAGAAGTTGGTGAAGAAGAAGTGGGACATTGAGAGGACTGAGGAGAGTAGACGGGAGTACAGGGAGATGCAGTGTATGGTGAAGGTAGAGGTGGCCAAAGGCCAAACAAAGGGCGTATGATGACCTGTATGCTAGGTTGGAC
>JAVGVS010002507.1:0-11395 GCA_032718565.1 Distichodus sexfasciatus
CTCCCTCCTTCTCTCTCTCTCTCTCTCTCCCTTCCATTCTCTCTCTCTCTCTCTCTCTCTCTCTCTCTCTCTCTCTCTGTCCTTCCTTCCTCCCTCCCATTCTTTCTCTCTTACAGAGCTACAAGCAGCCATCTGCCTTCATCGTTACCCAGCACCCTTTGCCCAACACAGTGAAGGACTTCTGGAGGCTGGTGTTGGATTACCACTGCACCTCCATCGTCATGCTCAACGACGTGGACCCCGCCCAGGTCAGACTCCGCCCACTCCCACTCCCACTCTCATTCTCCCAGATGGTCAGATGAACAGGAGGAAAGTTTATCCACTTCATCTCTAGTAGCTACTCGATTCATAAATCACCTTTAGACTTCAGAGTGTTTAAGTGTTAGATTGCAGAAGCCCGCGGTGGCTGCTTAAAAAACGGAATTATGGGAAAATCCTGTTAGACGTCGTACTTTTCCCTCTTTCCTGCGAGCGATTCCACACGTTTTTCTTCATAAAGGTTATTTATGTAGAAAGAGGTATTTTTGATGAAGGGATTTTAATGACTTAAGGAGTAAACATCAAAAACTCGCCTTTGGAGTAAACTGACAGAGTGATTAAAAATGAATGACTAGCGGAGAGATATATGAAGTGCGCAAAGTTGCGCTCGCACGCAAGGGAGGAGTGTTTGGGCAAGAGAGCGCAACAGACGAGAAAGAGAGAGAGAGACACAGGAGGAAAGTGAAAGTCAGAGAGAGAGAGGGCGGAGACGGATAAGTTTGTGTGTGTGTGTGTGTACGTGACTCTGCATGAGCGTGCTATTCTGTGTGTGTGCATGTCTGGGATGCCTTGGAGAGGGTGTGTGTGTGTAGGTGTGTTTGTGAGTGTGTGTGTGTGTGTGTGTGTGTGTGTGTGTGAGAGAGAGAGAGAGACTCTATGGGGGCAGCTGCCTCAGGCTCTGTCATAACACCCAGGGATCAAAGCTGTGAGGGGAGAACCGAATCCCACCATCTCCCCATCACACACACACACACACACACCTCCACCACCAGCACCAAAACCCCATTCCTCCTTCTTCTTTCCTTTCCTTCCACACTGAGGAGCCTTTCATTCAATATTCTCACTGTAGCCACTGAGACCATGAGGACCAGGTACCAGAGGCAAACTCACACACACACACACACACACACACACACACATCACTCTGTCTCTGTCTTTCTTCACACACTTCTTTATTCCCTCACTCCCTCCAAAACACACACAGACTTCCTAGATCAGTGCTGCTGAATCAAACATGAATAAAAACCATTAACCACCCAAACATTCTCAAGGTTCCAAATGACTTCCTGCTTCTCTCTTATGCAGTGATAATGTTTAAATCTGTTCACAATGTCAGTTTAGCACTTTATTAGCCGCCTCAGATCACTAGAGCTGTAATATTCGGTTCCTTTTTAGGATTCGGCTCCCTCTGAGTCACTCACTCAACTGATCCGGGTGTATGAGTCACTTGAATCAGTTTTGCCAAATCGCCAACTGAATCGTTTGCGTTTCACAGAAGAACGTATACGTGGCTTGTGATGAGCATAAATGCACTTCCAAATAAATGACAAAGTATCAAGACAAGGCAACCAGAGTGGCAAATATTTATTTTTCAAGTGGCACAAGAGGAAATTAACCAGCCGATTCGTTCTGTGTGTGGTTTGGGGAGCGCTAACCCGCTCGTGTGTGCGATTCAGGGGTGCGTTTCCCGAAAGCATAGTTGCTAACTGCGCTAGTGACACTATGTTACGTTAGCAACACTATGTTAGTTGCTAATATACACTATGTAGCAGTTAGCAGCTATGCTTTTGGGAAACGCACCCCAGATTGAGCTGTATGTTTCCAGGTGTAAATTAAGTTAACCAGCAAATTCACTCATGACAGTGACAAGCGCTAACCCGCGATTCAGATTCGGGTTCCCGGCTCTAGAGGAAGTTAACCGACAAGATTTACTCATGAATGTGTGCTTCGCGCCGCGCTACTGATTCCACTGACACGGGTCCTGTAGTCTACAAAGAGGATTCAACTCTGTAGGAAGTTTTTAGGACCCCTCTTTTGACTGTGTTGGTCCAAACGAACTGTAAGTTATGACATTTTTAGCAGCTACGCCAGCTACTACGGCTTGTAATGAGTCTGAAATGATTATAAGAGGTGTGTACATGATGGGGTTTATATTTTAGTCATGTTGTAGTCAGTGTTGCCAACTTAGTGACTTTGTCGCTATTTCTAACAACTTTTCAGACCCCCTTAACGACTTTTTTCCCCAAAAAGTGCCTAGCGACAAATCTAGCCACATTTTTGACAAGCCTTAGCTACTTTCTGTATTACTTTGTCGTCAGTATTCCCTGAATATCAGCCTGAAACCCAGCCTGCTCTGCACCCGTCCGTCCCAGCGCTCAGAATAAGAAGTCTGATCAGATTTGAAAATCAAAAGATGTGGACGGCAATGGTTTGACTGCTTCGCAACATGCTCAATAATACGTATGGCATTTTACAGAAGAACTGTGTAAAAAAACGTGGTAAATCATTGTAAAATAGACAGTAATAAATAAAATACCTTGAGCATACAACAAACCACGTTCGCATTGGGTATTGAGGAGAAAGCGAAGGCCCCACGTGATTTTTTTTGGCAGAACGGCAACGCGGCGTGATGACGTCATTTATATGCAAATTAGCGTGTGTCGTCATCTAGCGACTTTCTGGGTAAACTTCAGCTACTTTCTGTAGGAGATAGTTGGCAACACTGGGTGTAGATAGGACTTGATGGATTCGGGTTAATGGAGACGTCAGATTGCATCTGCCAAAAAAAGTAGCTGCCCACTGGTCCTTCTTAACAGATGGGTAAAATGCAGAGGTGGATGAGTGAGTAGAATGAATGCCCAGCTCTAATCAGAATTCTATCATATTTTGAGATGCACATTCTTTTATTTACTCGATAACTCGCTCTGTGTAGACTTTTTCCCACGTCACGGCATACTGTACTCCATTCACGAGGAGAAACATTCGCCCCCAAATTGTCTCTCTCTCTCCATCCCTAACATATCAAACTGTTAACGAGCCAATCGGGCCCTGCTGAGAGACTCTCCCACCGTCTCCATGTTCTCCTCTCATCACTTCTTCCCCTGCGCGGCGCGACGTAATCACGCGTGTATTGTTAGGCGCTACTAATGAAGAACATTGAACGGGAGGTGATGCGAACGTGTGAATAAATAATGAAAAAGGCAAAGATGCGATGCTTTGTTTAAGAGCCGAGGGCTTCATTCGCGCCTTCGCCGTGACATTCAAAGTGCCTTCCGATCCATTTTTAATAAAGATAAGTCTGAGCTTTGTGTTCTGTATTTATAGGTTCTGTTGCAGCGTGTGCGCTCGTGTGGCTTTTTGATGTTATGTGTTTGTGATTTTTTTTTTATCTTTGTGTATTTCATCTACGGGGAACACGAGTTGAGTTTGCAGGAGGCTATGCGACCTGAGTGATGTTTCATAAATGTTCTTCCGGTAATCCCTCTGCTGTTGACTTAATCTTGTGTGTGTGTGTGTGTGTGTAGCTCTGTCCTCAGTACTGGCCGGAGAACGGAGTGCATCGGCACGGCCCTCTCCAGGTGGAGTTTGTGTCAGCGGATCTCGAGGAAGACATCATTAGCAGGATATTCCGCATTTACAACGCAGCCCGGGTGGGTTTCTCACAGACACACACACACACACTCACACACAGACACACACACCCACCCACACACACACACACTGGTCTAAATGTCCACCTCACCTCACCTGCTGTAAGCTAAGCTTCTTATAGAGTCATGTCAAACTGTGTGACATCATCAGGACATGCTGACACACAAATCCACACACACACAACATCCACGCAATCCTAAACCTCCCACACACACACACACACACACACAGTCCTAAACCTCACACACACACACAGTCCTAAACCTCACACACACACACAAATATCACAATGCATATGCTTATTGCTGACTAAACCGGCACCACAATGAAATGTGACCTCTGGATTTGACCCATCCGTTAAGGAGCAATGGACAGCTATAGAGCAGCACCTTACTCATGAGTACCTCAGTGGTACCTTTTCCAGTCCAGCGACCTTTCAATCACGGGTCTAGCGTCCTAACCGCTACACTACCAACCACACAACCGTCAGTTTTTACTGAATTTGGTTTGTCTCCTAGTTCTTGTACAACGCTGGGTTTATTAATCAGATTCATGGGGCAGCATAAGGGTTAGAGCGTTGTCGGTTCGAATCCCGGACCAGTAAAGGTACCACTGAGGTACTCATGAGCAAAGTACCGTCCCCAAGCACTGCTCCCCGGGCACTGCCCTTGTCAGCTGGCCACTGCTCCTTCACGGACGGGTCACATGCAGAGGTCACATTTGGTTGTGGTGCACTGTGTGCTGTGGTGTGTTCACAATGACGAATAATCAGACCCCTCAGGATTTCAAGATGTTGCGATCACTACTACTAACGCAAATTCATCCAATCCCCGCAAATTCATTACTACCGGGCAATTTTCACCAATTAGCGCAACTTCTCCGCAATTTTTGACCAATCATTGTCGTTTCCCGCAAAACGCTGAGCTGTACATCGGTGAACTCACTTCCTTGTTACGTTTCGAAGGCGCAGGAAACGTGTGATAAAAACGCCTCGCGTTTACCATTACAAATCACTAAATGATTAATGGTTAATAAAAATAATAGTGGTTTTGTTTTAATTCTTTGTTAAAGAATTGTGGTAAAGGGGCATATTTATGCGGATTTGTGAATGCGAATACTTTTTGGAAAACGATATGGCGTAAACAACATTTTTGAAAACGGAGAGGGACGTTTCTGTAATTACCCGGCTATGTGTAAATGTGGTCTAAGAGCGCCGTCGCCTCACAGCAGGAAGGTCATGGGATCGATCCCCAGGCCGGCTGTAGGGTCTTCCTGGGTGTTGGCGTGGGTTTTCTCCGGGTGCTCCACTGTCCTCCCACAGTCCAAAAATGAAGCGGTTTAGGTTGATCGCTTACCCATAGGTGTGAAAGTGAGTGTGTTTGCGGCGGGTTAGCGCCTGGAATGTTCCGGGGCTAGAGTCAGTGCGCCGTGGATCTATATAATTAACCGATGTGCAGTTTGAACGTGCAGTAGTGCAAAGTTCACAGTCGTGGTGCGTGTACTGATGCTAAAGACATGGGTCCGTGTGTGTGTTGCAGCCTCAGGATGGCTACCGTATGGTGCAGCAGTTCCAGTTCCTGGGTTGGCCCATGTACAGAGACACTCCTGTGTCCAAGCGCTCCTTCCTCAAACTCATCCACCAGGTGGACAAGTGGCAGGAGGAGTACGATGGAGGAGAGGGACGCACTGTAGTGCACTGCCTGTGAGTCTCACACGCACACGCACACACACACGCCTCTTCCTCACTCTGTCTCTCACTTTTGCTCTGTCTCTCTCTCCATCTCTCTCTCTTCATTGCTCTCCCTTTTTCTCCGTCTCTCTCTCATCTCTCTTCATTTTGCTCTCTCTCTCTCTCTCTCTCCCTCTCTCCCTCTCTCCCTTTATTTCTTCTCCTTCTCCAGCAGAGTCTCACTCCCACCATATCAAATCAGTCTTTCTGTTCTCGGGCCTTCAACAGCGTGAAAACAGATCAATAATCATTACAACGTTAATTAGCAAATTCATTCGTCAGACGCCGCTGAAAGCCGGAGTGTGTCTTTATGTGTGTGTGGGGGGGGGGAACCATTCATTTCCCTCCGCCTTCACAACGTCTCACTGTCTCATATGAAGTGAAACATCTCCCTCTGCTGGCCGAGTACAGTGACCGCAGCACCGCGGGACTGCTGAAGTGTGTCCAGATTGTTGCTCTTGAATTAAAATGCTGTAAAGTTGTGATGTGAGGATTATAATATTCACAACTCATAAGTTTTTGATGTGTGTGTGTGTGTGTGTGTGTCAGGAACGGAGGAGGTCGCAGTGGAACGTTCTGTGCCATCAGCATTGTGAGTGAGATGTTGAGACACCAGCGCTCAGTCGACGTCTTTCACGCTGTTAAAACACTGAGGAACAACAAACCCAACATGGT
This sequence comes from Distichodus sexfasciatus, assembly GCA_032718565.1. NCBI lineage: Eukaryota > Metazoa > Chordata > Actinopteri > Characiformes > Distichodontidae > Distichodus > Distichodus sexfasciatus. Next base: position 6,095 of record JAVGVS010002507.1, read on the forward strand.
GGACCTGCTGGTAACACACACACACACACACACACTTACTCACACACACACTTATACTCACATACACACACACATATACTCACTGACACACACACACACACACACTTACTCACACACACACTTACACTCACATACACACACACACACTTATACTCACATACACACACACATATACTCACTGACACACACACACACACTTATACTCACATACACACACACTTATACTGACACATACACACTTATACTCACATACACACACACTTATACTGACACACACACACACATATACTCACATACACACTTATACTCACATAGACACACAGACACACACTTCTCTCTTTCTCTCTCTGTCACTCTGTCCCACATGTATCAACACTGTTTTTCTGTCACACACACCGTCCATGCACACACTCTCTCTCTCTCATCCCACACACACACACACACACACACACACCTACACACTCCAACCATTGTTTCAAACTTCCTCATTACATTCATGGCTACAAGTTCAGTGTAAAATGTGAGAAACTCTTTCATTTCTTTCTTTTTTCTTTTATTCCCTCTTTCAGGACCAGTACAAGTTCTGCTACGAGGTGGCGCTGGAGTACCTGAACTCAGGCTAGCCCAGCTGGCCCTTTAAACAGACTCTCACCCACACGGGAGACTTTCAAACAGTGGACGCTGAGTGTGTGTGTGTGCGAGTGTATGTGTGTGTGGAGTCGGCTTGTACAGCTCAACAAACGTCCATCTCTCTAACTTGGACACCTCTCTCCTGACTCCCGGAAGCACAATCCACATCCGAGACTCTCCCTCTCTCTCTCTCTCTGTGCTCTAACTGAAGTGTGTATCGAGCTCACACACTCCTCCATCCCTCCATCCCTCCATCCTCCAGCTTGGCCCCACAGCTGCCGTGTGTCGTCGTGTTTCGCAAGACGCTTGGTGTCGCTTTTCAGTGTAAATGGGTTGGAATTCGGCGCCACGTTCGAAGGATCCAAAGCGTTCTCTTGTTCTCCTTCTCCTTCTTCTTCTTCTTCTTCTCTCTCTCTCTCTCTCTCTCTCTCCCTCTCGTTCTCTCTCTCTTCCTTTTTTGCACTTTTCCATTTGGTTTTCTTTGTTGATACTGTAAATAGGAGCAGGTGTAGTGTCTTATTTATTCATGCTGTATGTATTTGGGTTGTGAGACGCTGAGGGTGGTGCGCCAGGTTTTGCGTGGGGGGGGTTGAGGTGGGGTTTGGTGTGTGGGTGGGTGTGTGGGTGTGTGTGTGTTGTCATGCTTTTTGGTTCATCTTGTTTGAAGAAATATTGTACATGTTCAAATATAAACTGTGTATCATAGCCGAAAAGAAACGCCTTCAACGTGGTTCTTACGTTCACTCCATCGCGCAGCAGTCACGAAGAAAAATCTCCGGGGGGATGGCGGGATGTATAGTGTATCTAGACATGAGAATTATTAACCTGCGGGAAAGTGTAGGTGCGCGCACATACTAACTACTGTCACAACACCAGAGAAGACCTGCAGATAAGACTATTTACAGGTGTATTCGTTCTGACAAAAACGCCATTCAAAAGACAACAAAACAAAACAAAGCCGGTCACTACACAAGGGAACCCGCTGTAGCATTGTCCGCTTCCGGTCCCCTTTCCTCTCTCTTTTGTCTCTCGTCCCACTTCAATCCTTAAATCCTAAGCTCCGTCCACCAGGTTGCTGCCAAAGACGGTGGTTGGTCCACAGACCCTCTGCACCTAGGGAAAGGCAGGAGGAAGAACTACACGAGAAAGAGAAAAAACTTACACATACACTCAGCACAAGCAAAAAGAACCGCACTTACACGTAACAATCAGTCCGGCTGATTCCGATATGATTCCGATATCATCGTGCATCCCTACCGATTTTGGTTTGATTCAGTTCAGGAGTGGTCAACTGATGTATGTCAATATCACTTCCGTTCACATCAAATCATGAAAAACAACTCAAATATCATTAGACGGTTTTATTCCCGACAGCTTAATCAGACATTTCAATGAAAAACAGTCTTCTCTTTTAATAAAACTAGTAATAAACTCCGGCTCTATGATGTCTGGTCGATTTTAGTCGTTTTGGATCGATGCTCTGAGCTCGTTGATCATTGAATGGATGTATCGATGTATCATTACACCCGTACTATCTAAGAGAGTTTGAAATCATCCCCAAAGCTCTGAGACAGTTTGGGTTTGACATCTTTTTTTTCCTTCAAGACCAGCAGCTGATACATTCAGTGCTTTCAGAATATTCTGTCTGAGGAAGCGAAGTGTGTGTGTGTGTGTGTGTGTGTGTGTGTATCTTTCCTGGCCTGGAGCACTGGTAGCTCTGCATAGTTTATGACTTTCCCTTTTCAGACAGAATTTCCCTGTTTTTGGAAGAGAATCAATTTCCTGAAGGAACCCAACGTTAGACTGTGGTCTGCTGCTGGGATCTCAGCTCTGAGACAACGTGTATAAGTGTATTTATTGAGATTTGAAGCGTACCTTAGAAGCGTACTTATTAAAAGCTCGTTTCACTGTAAATATTCACAGCTTAAGGCAGTGTTAACAAAATAAATTGAGCCTAATTTTCTATTCAACTGCATATATATTGTGGAGTGTGATATATTTTGGGTTAAACATGTTATGCCTCTTGAGGGAGGAATTAAAGACATGATCACGTCCTTTCTGTCCTGTGCTGAGCCTCCGGCTAATCTAACCCTAATCTGTATATAAGATGCAAATAACAATAAAGTTGAAGATGCATTTGGAGTTGAACTCTTAAGGATGCACAATATGTTAGGGCTATACATATTTAAATAGATGATCATAATTTATATTAATAATTAGTTTTAATCACTAATCACAAAAATGAGTGATATGTACCTTGTGTATGTCTATGTTCCTCTTACTCACCTGAGTATTTTTTTACATTTTATTTTCACTTTTCAGTGAACACGAGAAATGACTGACTCAGTTTTTAAACATTTGTCACTTTTTCCCGAAACTCAGTTCAACATCAGGATGAAATTTGCTGCATTGGTTTGTGGCTGGTAGACATGGCCTTATTCTTAACGATGCAGCGATCTGGTATACTGAAACTGGTTTTGGGAAAAAATAAAAACAACACAATTTTAGACATAATAATATATTAAATTATATGAAGTAAAAATAGGAGTTTGCGTGCTCTCCCTGTGTTTGCGTGGGTTTCCTCCGGGTGCTCCGGTTTCCTCTCACAGTCCAAAGGCATGCGTTGTAGGTTAATTGGCGACTCTAAATTGGCCCTTAAGGTGTGACTGTGTGTGTGACTGTGTGAGTGTGTGTGCCCTGCGGTGTGTTGGCGCCTGCCCAGGGCTGGTCCCCGTCTGCGCCCGATTGGATTACAGCGTTTTGGAAAATGAATGAATGAATGAAAAGTAAAAATCAATTCAAACCTATCAATTGCTTTTTAAAAAATAGTCTACATTAAGGGTGTTTTCACATATAGTCCTCTTTAGAGGAACCAAACTCAGTCCACTAGAAGTGGTCCAAAAAGTGGACTAACAGAAAGGGAACTCGGTTCTTCTGATGTTCACACTGTGAGTTCATTTGAAAGGGGACTAAGTACTCTTTCCCACTTCAGCTCAGATGGGGCCTCAGTCCTTTTTCTGTTCGTACTTAATTCTTATGGAGCTCTCAGACCTTTACTGCTTTGCATTCTGGGTAGTTTTCACTTCGAACAAAAACTGTCGAAGCGAACTGTGTTCATAAATCGCGAGTTAAACGACCTGTGACGTGGACTTAAAGCGAACCGAACTGAGACCACCTCCCGATGTGGTCTCAGTTCATTTCGTTTCAGAGGGATCTGAGGTGGTTTGGCGTGTTCACATACTGTATATGTAAAAAATGCTGACTAATCGATCTGAGTTCGCGTTAAGGGCTGAAACGGACCAAGCGTGAAAACGCCCTAAGAAGCATTTTGCTGATCACTCCTTTAAAATCCATGCATTTCATGGACATTTATTTACAGTAAAAGAAAAATGTACATAAATGTATTTTAAATGAAAACCAAAATGAAACCTTACATTTTAAACCATTCCAGAACCCGCTTCACGGCAACACAATGTTCAAGATTTCAATTCATGGACGGCCAAAGCCCAGTGAAATTCTCAATACTTGAGTATTTCTTTCATAGACATCTTGTAGCTTCTTGGTTGATGCTCTTCGAAGATCAGACTGTAACCCAAGAGGGTCCTTTTGCAACTTGCACAATAAAAAAGTCATTTGGGAACTTAATATTTTCAAAGTGAATAAGGTCTCACTTTCTCTCCAGGTCTAACTGTTCCCAGCTGGGTCTGTAATAAGAACTGTACACAGAAAAGTAGGGCAGGCACACACACACACCCTGTTTGCACACTAATGAGAACTCATCGCTGATTAATCGATTGTGTGCTCAGAAAATATTCATATTTTTTAGCCTGTATATTAATGTAATAATTGCTGTCACTAAAAGTTTTTGCTATGATTTAGACAAATACCTACTATAACTTTTGCTGGAATTTTGTGTTGACTGCCAAAAGAGGTGATGATATGAAGATGATATGAACCCCTTTTCCACTAAATGAGAAAAATCAATAAACGAGAGCATTCTCAAAAAAAGTATTATGTACAAATGAGAAAATATGGCGTGGTCAGATGTTTTCATGTGTTCATGAGATGTGATTCCTTAATACTGGAAATATATGCTCATGCTGTTGTGAGAAAATCTTGTGAGCGCACCATAGACTCTCTATGGAGGGCCCCAATAGACTCTAGAATCTCTCTGTAGGGTCAAAATAGACTCTAGAATATCGTTGGGGTGCAATAATAGACTTTAGAATCTCTTTGGAGCCCCAATAGACTCTGGAATCTCTCTGTAGGGCCCCAATAGACTCTAGAATCTCTCTGTAGGGCCCCAATAGACTCTGGAATCTCTCTGTAGGGTCAAAATAGACTCTAGAATATCGGTGGGGTGCAATAATAGACTTTAGAATCTCTTTGGAGGTCCCCAATAGACTCTGGAATCTCTCTGTAGGGCCCCAATAGACTCTGGAATCTCTCTGTAGGGCCCCAATAGACTCTAGAATATCGTTGGGGTGCAATAATAGACTTTAGAATCTCTTTGGAGGGCCCCAATAGACTCTAGAATCTCTTTGGAGGTCCCCAATAGACTCTGGAATCTCTCTGTAGGGCCCCAATAGACTCTAGAATATCTTTGGGGTGCAACAATACACTTTAGAATCTCTTTGGAGGGCCCCAATAGACTCTAGAATCTCTTTGGAG
>JAVGVS010002508.1:0-11393 GCA_032718565.1 Distichodus sexfasciatus
GGGCTATAGCGGTGTAGTGTGCTATCATACAAGTCTTTCGGTACATGCACTTGTTTGCGAGTAAGCAGGCATTTAAAATGATCTCGTCCCACCAATTTGGATCTGACAAATCAGAGGCCTAGCTAGCTTTTAAAAACACGCCATGCCATCGATATTCTGAATGCAACCCAACAGAATTAATCTCTGCATAGATATCCCGAAGGCTTCAGTAGCCTTAAATCTGATCTCAGCGGTGTTGAGTTATTGATAAAGCCTGGATTACAACTGAAGCTTAAAACTAACAAACATTGTAGTGTCAGATCTGTTTTCCAATCCCTTCCCTCCAAGGTCACCCGAGTCGCCAGTGATCGCTCGCTTGGCCGGGACGCCCTCGCTGTGTTCACACACAAGCTCATAAACCTCTCATCCCGTACACCTTTTCTTGAGTAATCTAAACTTCGCTGCGAAAAACAGCGCGATTACGCTCTCGTCCTTTTGAAGTCTGCCGCTCCCGTAATTAGAGCTTTAAAACATGAAGGTTGTTTATGTGCTGGTGATTAGCGCAGAGAAAAACGAAGGGAGGAGGGAAGAGAAAGACAGAGCGGGGGAAGTTCTTCCCAACCGTATATATGGCACCGAGTCAAAGCGCAATAAGATATAATTTTCTCCCCGCCGGAATGATATGTGCTCGCCTTAGCGCATATAAAAGAAAACATTCCCGTAAATTTCCACGCTCTGAAAGATTGCCCTGGCATGTTAACTGGAACAATGAGGAGTCTCTGGCAGGAGGGAGACGAGGACGAGAAGGACGGATCTATAAATTACAGCCCTCTCTCCGTCGTTCTCTCTAAGAACAAAGCGTGTGCAGTCTCCGCTCTGAAGTCTGCCTGCACAGGTGGGGTTCTGATGGCGCGGCCTTTTTATTTTTTTCGCTTTTACAGTTGATGTTAACACTTTAAGTATAGGTTAGAGGGAGCGCATTACAACAGGCGCAGCACAGTTATACAATTCTAAATTTTTCGAATTCTTTTAGCTCAGTAAAAATAATTACTAACCCGGTCGGTATCAGACATTTGCCACTAGAATGCGGGTGGCTGCAAAATGCAATCTCAGCATTTAACTCTCAGATGATACCTTTATCGGTCGAGGATTGGAAGCAATAACAGGAGCAACAATAACAATAACAGGAGCAACTCCGCAAACCAGTCGTATTCAATTAAAATCCAAAGTAGTCCAGTTAGAGGAAACGTCCTCTATCAAAAGGTCCAGAACATCATCATCATCATCATCATCATGTCTGATTCAGTGTCATGTATTTAGAAGAAGCACCAAAGTGTGTTTGTTGTCAATTGACTTTCAAATAAAATAAGTATCAAAAACTGTTACTGTTCATTTTTACAAGGAACTGGAGGTTATTCTAATAATAAAATTAATGTTTCAAGCTTTTGAAAATGACTTTTAAAAATAAGAGCTTGGTTTTAGGAGTTCTTTCATTCATTTTCCAAAACGCTGAATCTCAACTGGGGCCGCGGGGGGACCGGAGCCTATCACGGGGACTTAAGGGCACAAGGCGGGGGCAAACCAACCCTGGGCAGGCGCCAACGCACCACAGGGCACACACACACTCACACAATCACATTCACGTGCACACCTTTTAGAGTTGCCAGTTAACCTATAGTGCATGCTTTCGGACGGTGGGAGGAAACCGGAGCACCCGGAGTAAACCCACGCGAACGCGGGGAGAGCAGGCAAACTCCACAAATTTAGGCCATACGGCCGTCCCCGGGGTTCGAACCCAGGACGTGCTGGCTGTGAGACGGCAGAGCTAACCACCGCACCACCGTGCCGCCCTGTTTTAAAAATGAAATACACAAAAAGTTACAAAGCACACGACTGAGCTGAGATTTTCCTGTGTACATACCATTTAGAGAGAAAAGCTGTACAGGTTAAAGTAAGACTACAGTAGATTTGTGACTCTGCACGGCAAAACCAGTCGCTTGTCGCAAACGGAGGTTTCCGAGAAAAACGAGCGTTTATGTTGCGTGGGGTAAAATTTGGGATTTTTGGTTTTTAGTGTTTTGAAACAGTGAAAGGTGTATACTGTACTGTTGTGAATAAATTTGGCAGAAAAACTTACCCTTTCCTTCCTGAAAAATGTGAGGCTTTCTTGAATGAAATTCAATTCCAGCAGAATGTTCAAAGTTTCTGTTTGACCGCTCTACTTCAATATTCACCGGTAAATCCACTGGTTGACTAAGCGTGAAAGATAGTTCTCCGGAATCCATCTCCGTCTCGAGTTCAGTTAACCTCACGCAGGTAGGCTATCCGTGTGGCTGTGAATGCAGCGTAGGCTAACGTAAATGCAAACGTAGCCGCGACCGCACCAAGCGTCTGTGAGGGCTACGTCGATAGTCAACTTCAAAGGCAGATTTCTCCGTTTCTCACTTGGCGCGACAGGAGAAACCCGACTCCTTTGAATGTTGAATTTTGAAAATTTGCGACAAGCAACTGGTTTTGCCATGCAGAGTCACATGTGGTCTCACAATCAACCTAATAGACCCCGGACCCTCTAGAACAACTCCATTTCTGGGGGCCAGCAGGCATTTAAACTTGTCTCGCCCCATCAACTTGGATCTAACCAAGGATCTGACCTAGCTAGCAGAGCTGTTTTAGAATATTCCAGCTTGACATTCTCAAAGAATCTCTGCATAGATACACAGAAGACTTATGTGTCAGTTAAGGGGCAGTTGGTGGCGTAGGGTGTTCTCCCCGTGATCAGAAGGTCGCAGGTTTGAATCCAGGGCTGGTAAAGTTACCACTGAGCGCCTGTTAGCTGCCCACTGCTCCTTCACGGATGGGTTAAATGCAGAGGTCACATTTGGTTGTGGTGCACTGTGTGCTGTGCTGTGTTCACAATGACAAATAATTACTCACTTTCACTTACTTGAGATGTGTTCTTAGGTAAGGACAGAATCTATGAATGCTACTCCACGACTCACTCCTCACTCAAAGGACAGTGTCCCAGTCACTGCACTAGGACATTGAGGTCTGCACAGACCCCAAGATGGCAACACTTTTTGGTCGCACCAACACCTGTAACAGCAGCAGTCAGCTTTTCTATGAAGTCTTTCATCCAAGTAACGACCAGGACCAAACCTGCTCACCTTTAGATGGACTACCAAGTGTGAACTGAGGGTGGTATGAGTCCAAATCTCATGACATTTCTAATTTAGCATGTTCTCTTAGTCTTAGGTCAAAAGGGTCAATTGCAAAAGTCCTGAAGAATCTAGGCACGTTAGCAAAGCAGCTAGTGAAAGCGGCAAACGTTGCAAACAGACTAGAAAATTACCTCTCTATCCAGGAGCTGGGCCTGCAGGGACGCAATTTTGTCTTTGAGGTCTTTATTCTCCTTCTTAACAGCCTCCGTCTCTTCATGCTTCTCTCGGTCCTCTCTCTCTTTCTGCTCTTTGAGATGCTCTATCACTCTCTCCTGGCAAAGTGAAGGAAAGAAAACGGCCCAGATTAAAACGGCAGCCATCTTTAAAAAAGGATTAAGAACTAGATACACAACTCAGCTAACACACTTGAACGTTACTGATCTGGGGTGCGTTTCCCAACAGCACAGATGCTAACATCTTGCTAACTACATTAGCAACACTATGTTATTTGCAAATGTGCACTATGTTAGTTGCTAACGTAGTTTTGGGAAAGGCAACCCTGGTTGTGTCCAGAATTTGTAGTCAAATTTTTAATCAGAAGAAATGGGTCAAGGCTTCTTGCAGCAATTTCCACTACATTTTATTTAGAATTGAGCAGCAAAGAAGGAAGGAAAACGGGATTAGTTCAACAGTAGATGGTGAAGGCTTCAATCCAAACACGGCAATGACTGATTGTGGCTCCAAAACAAGGTCAAAACGGCCAGCTTCCTGCTACAAAGGTGACAAGGCCGTCAAATGAAAAGTCCCTCAGCATAGACTCTACTAACTCCAAACGTCTAAGAAGAATATTTGACGGAATCTGACAGATCCCCATGTTTCTAGCTAATAAAACGATTGAAAAAGAAGACTAAAGAACAAGTGCAAATGCAGTTTTGACCAAGTACATCTGCCTAAAAGGAGTGTGAAGAACAGAACTATATATTTTTTCCAAAGCAAATCACCAGAGGCGAAGAAAGGCACGTCTGAGGTGAGGCAAGTGAACAGGGCCATTGTCTTCAGGATGGAAGACAAACAATTACATCACGTCGAGGGCTGAGGAATCCAGGTTAAGGAAGTGAAAAACCAAAGCTTAGATTTGCCTCAACCACACACAATCCACAACAACGACAGGGAAAACAGCTGACTGCTTGGTAGAGGTTGGTAAAGTTGACAAACGCGACAATTTTTTAAACCTCTCTTCCCACAGTCTTACTACTGCTTTACTTCAGTTTGCTCCATTTAACCACATGTAAAGAACTTTTACCTCAACCAAAGACCCAGAATATTTTTTGCACAAAAGGGTTTTTTTTTTTTTTTTTTTAATTCATACACACATGCAGATACACCTGTACCCAGCACAAATAAAGAATCTTGAATCTTATAATCAGCAGTAGTTGATTAAATTGAGGTTGCTTTCAGGTTCTCCTTCTCCATTTTAAAAACTTTTTGGAACACAAATCAATCACAAATCACAATCGGTCATTGCTTGGTTAACATCCTCAGTCATGTGCTGTTTTAAAATTATTCAACCTTATCGTCATTTGACTGAAACAAAAGCGCAGGTTCCCGTAGCAAAACTGAGTAAAAAGAAGCGGAAAAGGTGGAAATTGGCCTTAACCCTAACCCCCTTAAACCAATGTTGCTCTCAGTCAGCGTTGTGGATTTGGCCAGGTCGAGGCAAACATTCTGCTTTGATTTTACACTTCCTCAACCTGGATTCTGAGCGTGATGTAAGCGCTCGTCTGCCATCCTGAACACAATGGTCCTCTTCACTCGTTCGGGTGCGCCTTTCTTTGCCTCCGGCGCTTTCCTGTGGTGGCAGGGAGAGCTCATAAAAGTCTGTCGTAAATAACACCAGGGTTATCATAAGAAAACTGGCCGAGAACTTGTGCCAAGAGTCTACGGGAGAGCAACAGCGTACCGGGCAAAAACACAGATCAATTAAGACATCAGAGCCTGTGTTTTAAAACAGAAAAGACAAATTTGGTCTTGTTTTAAACCAAGTATCGGGTTTATATTTACAGATTGTGGCGTTTAAGCTCCAGGCTGTGAACAGCATTTACACAATGAAGATATTGAAGTTATTTTCGGAATTTTTGCAATTTGCGGCATTTCTTGAGTCCCTTTTGAGGTATCAGACACTAAAAACGTTTCGGTGTTTTCCCACTGGAGGAATTGGTCCCTTTGAGAACCCTTTGAGGAATCTGTGAGTACCTCAGAAAAAAGGGCGATAATGAGGGTCGGGTGATCTGAAATATCCCTCTTCTCCACAGTGTCATCTTCATTTTGTTGTTTTTTTCCCCCCACGGTTGTTTCTCTGGCAGTTTAGAGTATTTTTAGGAATTTTATAGTCAGTGGCACACACCACCCTAACTGCAGTTCTTCTGGGTTTTTCAAGTACCAAAGTTTTGCATCATGAAAATAACTCTACATTTGTACATCTGGTTAACTTGACTTGATTTGAAGTGCTGGCAGTACTGAAGTTCAGACACAGTCAGGCTAAACAGTTGGGCGGTTGGTAGCGTAACAGTTGGGGAGTTGACCCCAAGATCGGTAGGTCACCAGTGGGTAAAGTCCCAGACTGGTAAAGGTACTACTGAGGTACTCATGAGCAAGTTACTGTCCCCAAGCACTGCTCCCGGGCGCTGCCAAATGGCTGCCCACTGCTCTTTCACGAATGGGTCAAATGCAGAGGTCACATTTTGTTGTGGTGCACTGTGTGCTGTGACAAATGACAAATAGTTCACTTAAATTCAAACCACAACCTTGCAACACATAGTGTTCGAGACTGAATCAAAAAAGGGACGGCTGTACCTTTGCCCATAACTGTGGTAAATGTTAGTACATTTGGTAAATGTTGACCGATTTGACATTTTTTGTTGCATTCAGAATTAAATTTGCAACAAAAAGTGGGCCTTTGTGTGGAATTTGTTACCATAAATGGCTAACAATTGCAACCATTAACGCAAATTCAGCCGCAAATTCGTTACTACCGTGCAATTTTCACTTTTCTGCGTTGTTTGAGCAATCATTGCCGTGTCTCGCAAAACGTTGAGCCATACGTCAACAAACTCACTCTGCAGGAAACGTGCGTGACAAAAACGCCTCACGTTTACCTTCAAAAATAACTAAATGATTAGTGGATTAAATAAACAGTGGTTTTGTTCCCTTCATTTTAATAAATTCTTAAAGAATCGTTAAAGAGAGGGACAAAATCGCAATGAATTTTTTTCCGCAGTAAAATTCCTTAAAAAATCACAATTTTTTAGAAAAAGCTGCCATAAAATCAGGCATTTTAGGCCGCAACAATCTCAAAAAAGGCCCGTGAAATCTTGGAGGAACTGTTTTAAGGTGCAGTGGACAATGTAACTATCACTTTTTTTGGGGGGGAAATTTTCATTCTGAATGCTCAAAATCGGCCAAACTTTTTGTTTGACTCATATTGTACTTGTAGAACTTTCCAGAAAAATGCTTCCAAACTGTGAGACGGAAAACTGGGAAGTGGTACCATTTTTTTTTCATTCATTTTATTCATGTTTGGAAAGCAGGGGTTGACACAACACTGCGAATTTATCAGGCCAGGCTTCTACTCCTTCTTCTTCTACAGCCTGAACCTGGACTTTTTCATCCCGAACATCTCCACAGTTTCTGTACACTAAATATCATTTAAGATTATAGTCCCAAAAAAACCTAAGTTGCACAAAACAAAATGCTGCAGCCTTGTTTCAAATAAAAGAACCAATGAAAGAAGGAAGACAAGAAAGCGGGAAGATTTCTCCTATAAGTATAGCGATTGTAATTACTGGAATGGTGCAATAAAAAAAAAGTCGACTAATTGAACACAGAGAGAACAGCCTGCAGTCTGGTTCCACTTAGATCTGTTGCCAGTGACTCACCTTTGTTATTGCAAGAGCGGTACTTATCCAGACCGGGCGAAAAAAAACACATTTCCACATCCCTCGTTCCTGCTTGTCACAATAACAACACTTGCAAAATCAACACTCAACAATGATTTCATCCCAAACGGCTCGGAGTTATTCATTAGAACTAGAAAGAGAGAGTGGAGTGAGTATCGATGGTGTGTGTTTATAAGTTGTGTGTTTTTACTTGCGTTTGAGGGCCTGATAACCCTGAAAATGATAGGAAATTATATTGAAATAGAAAAATAGAATAAAAACTAAAACCAGTGTTAGGGAAGGCATTTTTAAATCAGGGTTTCAGCTAATTTTATCCAATTTTATGTTTGGGGTGAGTTTGGTCTTGAGGAGTGTTTTCACTGCTTCCAGTGAAGAGATTTCCTCGTTATAGATATGTAAGAGAGAAATACTGAATAAACATGTTTAACGTTGCTTAGGCTTTGCACGTTCCACTTATTTGTCATGTGCTGTAAAACATGCGTTGGTCCGGTCTCCGTCTCCGAGTCTTGGTCTTGTCTTGGGCCGTGTCCACACGTTTGTGGGTATTTCTAAAAACGGTGGTTTTTCTATGCGTTTTGGCCTTTCGTCCAAACGTCAACGGCGTTTTGGGTCAGTGAAAACTGAGGTTTTTGAAAACTCTGGCCAAAGTGGCGATTTTTGAAAACTCCGTTACTGCGTTTAGGTGTGGACAAGAAAAACGGAGATTTTGAAAAACGGAGCGTTTCGCGTCACACTGTGCGCCACTCGTATGGCGTCACAGTATGCGCCGTGTCTACATTAGGTTTTCACCTACAATGCAAGGCATGCTTTTGACAGCGTTTTTTGCGATTGCATGTGGACGGAGATATTTCTGAACACGTGCTCGTGTGGACGGGAAAAAAAAAACGAAAACGGAAAATCTCCGTTTTCAGAAATACCCGCGTATACGTGTCGACATGGCCTTGGTCTCGACACACTCCGGTCTCTGATTTCAACTCCAGCTGCCAAGTGCACGCTATAATGCAGTGACCGTTTGCCATACGGGCACAGTCACGGATGCCCGTGACTGTGCCAGCATGGCAAACGGTCGCTGCATTATAGCGTGCACTTGGCAGCTGGCAGCCGAAGTGGAGTGAAAAGTGGAACTGTCTTAAACAGGGCCTCAGGTCGGGGGAAATCCCAGGAGACGTCTGGAGGGGGCCCATGGAGATTGCTTGTGCATAGGGCCCAGAATTTGGTGCTACGTCCTTAGGCGCAGTGGTTTATTAGATGCCACTTTCGCGAAATCAAGGTCAACCACAAACACCTGATAGTGGAAAAATGCCAGTCTTTGTAATGCCGTGCTTTGTCACATCCCATTGCTCTTTGCTAAAAAAAGTTACTTTTTGAAAGTAGCTTCGCTACCGATAAGCTACAAGGAAAACTAGTTGGATTAGAGCTATTTGTACTAAGCTAATCCCAACACTGTCTAAAATTAATTTGATTATGGCTACTGAGGTTAACGCTAGGTTTAGGATTAGGGTTAGAGTTAGGGTTAGGTGGAGCTGTAGTATTATGCAAAACCTATAACAGACTAGCAATAAAAGAAATTATATAATTCCACAAACAGTTGAATGTTTCTGATGCAATAATTACACCAAATTCTCAAACTAACTTGCGCTAAAGATTCTTTTTTACTAAAAGTGGTTCAACAACACTCAACTACGGGCCAAGAGGTTATAGGTTCAAATCCCCCATCGGACCCCTGAGCAAGACCCAAGGTGCTCCAGGGAGACTGTCCCCAAAGTCATTCTGAGAGATGAGAGTGTCTGCTAAACGCTGTAAGCGTTTAATATTTTATTTATTTGGGATGAAATCTAATATGTGGTCAATTAACATGGGTCAGACAGCTTTATAACCTCGTCCTACGAAACAAATCTGACTTTTACAGCTCCCAAATTAGCCGACTGTAACTCTTCTGAGCGGTATTTGTTGGACGAATCCCACATGGAGAGCCATTAAGAGTGGGTTCGTGGAGGCTCTGTAGGTAAACAAACATTTAACGATGCCATGTGAATTCCACTAAACGTGACTCAGACCTTCCACGTTCTGGAGTTTCGGGAAAATCGTGCGCATTTAGTCTACGCTTCTCGGGGTGACGGCCTTTGAGAAGGCGTAGCAAGATGCTGTCTGGAACTCCATCACCTGGCGTGTACACCCGTGATGCATAAGGGCAGACCGCCTAGGGAAACTGTACGGCTACTGAAGGGAGGGAGGGCTATTTATGGGAAGAATCAGCTGATCAGTCAACGACTGAGAACACTGAACAGAGTCAATCTCAAGCCGAAGGAAGGAATGTGGAACAGTTGGTCGTCTCTGAACTTTGCTTATGCAAATTCATGGTGTACACAGATTAGGGCTGGGAAATTAATTGAAAACAAATTCAAATTGACATTTAGGGCTGGGTGATATCTTGAATTTACTCAATATATCTCACCTTGGTCATGTTAAAGACATCAGCATTACTATGAGTTTGAGTATTTTTTGGCAGAATAGTGAAAGTGAGTGATTATTTGTCACTGGGAACACACCACAGCACAGCACACAGTGCACCACAATGAAATGTGACCTCTGCATTTAACCCATCCATGAGGGAGCAGTGGGCGGCTAATAAGCGCCCAGGGAGCAGAGCTTGGGGACGGTACCTTGCTCATGAGTACCTCAGTGGTAACTTCACCGGCCCTGGATTCGAACCTGCGGACTTTTGATCATGGGGTGAACACCCTACCGTTACTCCACCAACTGCCCCTGAAGAATAACAGCTACGTTTTTTTATTCAAACCTTGTTTGAACAATCTGGCCATTTTATAAGTAACTCTGCCTTTGTAGATAGAAAAATCAGTCCCTCTTTTACCAAATCCAGTTTGTGTTAGTCCTAGTCTAGACCTTCGTCTCCATTTTGGCTGGGTATTGGAGGTGTAAGTCAAGTTTGATCATTATGCGAGATCACGTCGATTCAATAGACAACGATTCGATGATCTGCCGGTATGACACGCTTATCTACGATACGATTACAATTTGATTCTGTTCAAGAACCAGAAATCAATATAAGGCAATATCAATTGCTTCCGTTCAAATCCAAAAATGCAACCAAAATATTAGGGATGCACGGTTCAGAAAAAAAAAAAGATTCAATTCCGATTCTTGGGCTCAAGTTTTGATTCAGAATTCATAAGCGAATCACCGTTTTTAAAGGATTCGCGATTCGGTACATTCCAGATTTTTTTGCCCACCCCTATGAAATATCCTTTGACATTTTTATTAATGAGCAACAGCTCACAGTAGCTTGTGTTATCATACTTCACAACGGTCGATGAAAGCAGCTGACATCTTGGGCGAGGGACGTTCAATGGTTGTCTGATCAATATTTTCGTTTTGGATCGATGCTACGGGCTCGTTGATCGTTGAATCCATATATATCGATATAGATTGAAGTATCGTTCCGCGCCTACCGGATATTTGTTGACTACACTCAACCTGGCAGTTGTAGTGATGTGTCTAAAAACAGCAACAACACAGCTGTGATTGAAACCCTGCAGGAATGTGGCGATGCTGTGTGAGCCTGAAGATCGTGGAGTTCAGGATCCGTGGATAATGCCCACGTTGGATATGCACCACGGTGACAATTACACGATTTGTCATTATGTATTTCGTCACGGAGGTGAAGTTAAATTACAACGCGGCGGCTCAGGAACATCTGTTCCGAAACCACCACACCTGTTCCGACACAGCAAAGTAGAAGGTGAACGAGAGGCTTGGAACCCAGCTATCGGATAGAGAGGAGTAGAGCCTGTTTGACATGTTCCAGTTAGTCTTTTCCCTCTCTCTTTCTCGGTACCTTCTCGGACAGGGCCTCTTCTAGGGTGGCCAGAGCCGTGTCCGTGTTGCTGGTGTCCGTCTGGAGAGACTTCACCTGGTCCCTTAGACAACCCAACTGCTTCTCCTTGTCCCTCAGCTGCTCCAGAAGGTTCTCAATCTGGAAAGAGAGAGAGAGTCGTAAGAGAAGGGGCGAGAGGAGAGGGGAAGAGAAGGTGAGAGCGTAGAAGTGAGTGGGTGAGGGGATGAAAGAGAGAGGGAATAAAAAGGGGGCAGAGGGAGAGAGACCGAGCGAGGGGAGGAAGAGGGAGAAAGAGATAGAGGGGAAGAGGACAGAGGGGGTGAACGAGAGAGGGTGGGGTAAGGGAGGGAGAAAGGGTGAGGACAAGAAAGAAAGGGAGGGAGGGATGGAGGAAAGAGAGGAAGGGAGGAAAGAAAGAGAGGGATGGAGGAGAAGAAGAAGAGG
>JAVGVS010002509.1:0-11392 GCA_032718565.1 Distichodus sexfasciatus
AATTAAAAGTAATCCAAGAGCTACTTTTTAAACTTTTTTTGTTGCATATTTGGATAGGTAATATTGTTTCTATTTATTATGATGATTTAAACTTTATTTTACACACAGAAATATGTAAAACACCCAAATTTTTGTAACTAGATTAATAAATTATCTCTGTAAAAGAATGTATAAGAGTTATTAATTTATTACTTTTTTACTGTTTTACTGAAAAAAAAATGTAAATCTCAAAACTACTCAAATATTTTTGCTATTTCACTATTTATTCATGCTTACACACTGATACATAACATTTTCCAAATTTTATGAAACTTAAATTGGCAAATTCTGTTCAAAATTAAACATTCACATATTTAAATTTTTCTGCTCTATAAAATATGCCTTAAAAATGGCTGTTCCTGAATGTTCCTGAAATTAAAGGACTCAAGATTAGGTGAAAAAATCAATGTGTGAATTTGCTTTTAGGGCAAAACGTAGAGAAGCATAAATATTTGGAAAATGTTTTTATGTTTTATGTTCCGTCTCGAAGTTTCAGGTGTGAGAAAAGTGTGAAATGTGAGATGCCAATGTGACGCCCTCAGCGCTGCTGAAAAATGACAAGCTGGTGCAGTGGTATCACTGAGAACAATCTCTCATGACTCAGAAGTTCAGGAGAATGTCCTTTTTTGTCATTGGGGCTGAGAGCAACTCACTCATTTATCACAGGATTCATGAAGTGGTTGGGCTGGTTATTTATTTTTATTGCAACTACAACCTGAGCATTTGGCATACAAAGTGCTTGAAATTTTGCATTTTTCACTAACATTGTACATGAATATAGAACATAAATGAGACATATATGGCTGAAATCTAGAGAACTCACCCCACATACTCATACAAGTTTAGTTTTTATGTAATAAAATGCACATGTTTTTTCCATAAAATAATAATAATAATAATAATAATAATAATAATAATAATAATACATTATATGGCACTGTTCATGCATATTCATTCAGCCCAAAGTTCCTTACAGTTGAATAAAATTAAGCAAACACATAAGACAAAAAGAAAGTAGCAACAAGCAGTTAGATAATTGGCAATTGGAAAAATAAATCGCACAGTAAAAATATTAATTAAGACAGATAAAAAAAAATAAAGGGAATATATAAAAAAGAAATTTTAACAATGAAATATTCGCAAGAAAAACTTATTTTAAATAATTTTTAAAAGGAGGAGAAATAAGGATACTGTAAATTAGAAATACTAAATACTAAAAGTCAGGGTGAAGAGAAGAGTTTTTAAAAGCCAAGAACAGATTTTTGTGCGTATATGACGGTCAATCACAAAATGAATCACACACCAGTAACTTATGATCAAACTGAATTTCTGCAGTGCTAAAGCTTTGTGATCTAGTTGCAGCGGCACACACACATCACACACGCAATGGAGCACATTGATCTGAGAGTGTAAATACACCGAGGACACATTTTCAACCTGGGCAAACACACAGATATCCTCTGATCTAACTCTCATCCTTATGACTTCGTGGGCGAAGAGCTGTGTGTGTATGTATGTGTTAGTGTGTAAGGGTGTGGTTTTGTAAACCTCCCAATATGGGGACCTGATTTCACACCAAGAATGTGGGGACCTGTTATGAGATGTAAAACCAAGTCCCCACAAAGATAATCACTGCAACATGCATATTTCTTCAGGTTTAACCTCCCCTTTTACAATATAATAGGTTCCCATCATCCTCATATCCTTAAAAGTGTGTGTGTGTGTGTATGTGTGTGTTTGTGTTTTAGTTAACCCCCATAATGAGGACCTGCTTACACACTGATAAAGTGGGGATGCGGGTCATTATGAGGACATAAAACATCCATTTTTTAATTTAAGCTGAACTTCTTCCTTTCAAATCTCAGACCCCATAATACTCATATTCTTAAAAGTGTGTGTGTGTGTGTGTGTTTGTGTGTGTGTCTTGGATGTCCATTAGCGTTTTCCATGTATCAATAAATCCTTCTGCGAAGAAGCACTCAGGTCAGGAGGCTTGTTCCACAAACACACACATGCTTGGATTCCTGTCAAATATTTGCATTTTAGAAAATGCTATTTTATTTCCCAATCAACATGAGCTCAGTAGTGATTTTTGGTACAGGTGACGTAGCCAGCTTATATACTGTTAGAGATACTGTTTGCTTTTTAATAGATTGTCTGTATAGTATATTCATATTAAACTGCTGCAGATCTTATGCACATTTAGTGCTCAAAAGTACACTCAAGTATTATAACTAGATTTTCTCCACTTGACTGTTGTTGCAACATTTGCACATTTTCTATTTGTACAGTAGTTTGGAGGTTATATTTTATAGTTTATTTATATATGTATATTCTATGTGCCTTTGTATTCTGTAGAAACTAGAGCCACATCATTTCATCTGTTGCTTAGACGACAAAGTTTGCTTCTATTCAGTAATTCTCAACACAGTAAAAAACTGTACATATACTCATTATATCAACTTATTATTTTTTATTTACTTTTATCTTTGTATCGCTCTCTGTAAGAAATTCCAGTTTGGTGTTTCACTTTCTGCATGAATATTATATAAAAATAAAGTGAGGACCTATGTCTTTATGGAGACATTAAACCCACAAAGAGTTATTTCACACCCGTATGGTCCATTAGTAAAGCAGGTGAGAGGTAGAAAAAACAGATGAGGCTTAAAACGAGTGCCATAAAACTTTATAAGCTTTTTACCTTTGATTCTGATTTATGTAGCAGCCTGTAAAAGTTGTATAATAACTTAAAATTTCTCTCCAACTGTCAATATTTACAGTTAAAATACCAAAAATGTAATAAATTTTAGGTCGTCAAGGGAAGAAGAGGTAATGAGAGTCAAATCAAATTGAGGGGAAAAATATTGGACCACATACATCAGTAGTTGTAAGAAAAAGTTGTGTTTAATATCCACTTATTAGAGATGGGTATTGTTTAAGATTTTAATGGTACTACTACTCTTACTGGTGCTGCTTATTGGTCCTACGAAACTGTATTTTTATAGGTACTTTTTGAAGAAAACATAAATAAATAACAAATCACTCTTATTATTCAACGAAGCATCAACATAGTAAGCTGGCAAATGCTCCTCTGACATGTTACAATATTACTAAAATCATTATATTAAATAATTTTAATTTTTTAATTCTTTGTAAAATCTCAGTTCACAATGAGTTGGTTATGCATTTATTGAATTGTTTTATAATAATATATAAAATAAAAAAGCTGTGTATCTGCTGGCAGGTGGGCTCAATGTGCAGTAATGGACATGAAGTTCATGTGATTGTGCACATATGCTTTTAAATGCCCTAATGTTTTAAATCTCATTTAAAGTGTAAATTTGTGTGAATATTCTCGCCGATCAAGCAGGCTCCACTGGATGTAAGTATACAAATCACATACAACCATAAGCAGAAACTAACTTTCTGCATGTGCACGCAGACCGGCCACACCAGCGTCAGTGTGTGAGTTTTCCTTTGCAACAGTAGAGAATGCATTAGATTAACGTCTTAATCTGTAAACTGGGAAAGATTACTTTCACAGTATGCAGAAACAAAAAAAATCTGATTTATTCATTTCTCTAGTACCAAAAGTCAGAGCTTATCCATACGCCACTCTTTAAAAATTTAGCCCCGGGGCCCATTTAGTACCAGATTTCTGGTACTTATGCATCTCTAACACTAGAAGCTATTTTCATCAAGATTCTGATTCACCAATGTTTTCTTATTTGAGACTTGTTCATGAGTAATAAACAATTTTATTGCATACCTGTTTGTGCCAAACATTAGCTTATTGAATTTTCTTAAATTCTACAGCTGTCAAATGACAACTTTCTTGAGAACAAATGTAAGAGTTGGTGTACGACGCCCGTTTTTAAATGTAAATTAAAACCAGCTGATGACAAGTAAAAACAGTTTTGGAAAGCAGAATGAGAACAAGCCAGCATGTGTTAGCAGTTGTTTTGGTAATAGATAAGGAAAACTGGTTGTGTTGGTTTTAGAAGTCAGCCTAGAAGTCATATTTGACTCATTTGAAAGGAGGTAAGAAATGCACCTGACTCATGAGACCTCATGACTAGACATGTTAATGCAGTGTAAAATGCATACTTTTTTATTAACTTCCTGTTGCACTGATGTCCACCATTATGAAGTGCTTTGAGCTGCTGCTCATGGAAAACATGGAAAAGTCCAACCCCCCCCTTCCATGACCCATTTCAGTTTGCATACACGTCAAACAGGTCCAGAGATGATGCCATTTCTGCTGCTTTACATCCAGCCCTCACACACCTCAACTCAAAGAACTTGTATGTGCAAATGTTGCTCCTAGACTTCAGTTCAGCATTCAATACAATCATTCCCCAGCAGCTTACTCAAAAACTTGGACATTTGGGACTCAAAACCTCCCTCTGTAACTGGGTGTTGGACTTTCTAACAGGGAGGACACAAAAAGGATGGGTTGGCAGCAATACCTCCAGGTCCAGGATGCTCAGCACAGGGGCTCCACAGGGGTGTGTGCTAAGTCCACTGCTCTTTACATTACTGACACACGACTGTGTGCCAACCTACATCAAAAATTACTTTGTCAAGTTCGCGGATGACACAACTGTAGTGGGCCTCACAAACAACAATGAGGAAACCAACTACAGAAGTGAGGTGAGCCAACTGGTCCAGTGTTGTAAGGTAAACAATCTCTTCCTCAATGTGGGAAGACCAAAGAAACGGTTATAGATTTCAGGAGAAGACCTCTTCAGTATGCCTCACTGACCATTGACGGCATTATTGTGGAGAGGGTGACAACAACCAAATTTCTCTGAGGATCTCTCCTGGACCAACACCACCACATCTCTGACCAAGAAGGCACAAACACGCCTCTACTTCCTCCCCAAACGGAGTAGTGTGAAAATTCCACCACCCATCATGTACTCCTTGAACAGAGGCACCATTGATAGTGTCATCAGTGGCTGTATCGCTGCGTGGTACGGAAGCTGCTCTAGCTCCTGCTGTAAGGCCCTGCTACAAGTAGTGAATACAGCCAGCAAGATCATCAGGCACCCCCTGCTCCCACTCACGGACACTTTCCATACCCTCCTCACACGCAGAGCCATCAGCATTGCTGGTGACTCCTCCCACCCCTTACATGCCCACTTCAGCCTCTTGCCTTCAGGGAGAAGGTACTGGACCCTCCGGGCCCGCTCCACAATACTCTTAAACAGCTTCATCCACCAGGCCGTCAGGATGCTAAACTCTGTCCATTACCTCCCCACTCTGCCCCCTGCCCCTGGACAGTAATATACTCACTGGCTACCTCTGCTTTTTTGCACTATAGTCTCAAGGACTGTTTACATTTCATACCTTTCAGCTGGTAATTTGACATATATTTGCTACCATTTGTACTCTATTGTTACCATTTGCACAACTGCCTTATCTATCTGGGGCAGTTGGTGGCATAACAGTAGGGTGTTCACCCTGTGATCAAAAGGTTGCAGGTTTGAATCCAGGGCTGGTAAAGTTACCACTGAGGTACTCATGAACAAGATACCATCCCCAAGCACTGCTCTCTGGGTGCTGCCCTTGTTAGCTGCCCACTGCTCCTTCACGGATGGGTCAAATGCAGAGGTCACATTTCGTTGTGGTGCACTGTGTGCTGTGCTGTGGTGTGTTCACAATGACAAATAATCACTCACTTTTAGATTGTGTAGGAATCACTGTATTGGTGAGAAGCTTTTTGTGCTTCTAATAAATGTGGAGTAATAAACGTATGAAAGTTCAACTGAAAAAGTTTCACTTCATTGTTTTTAAGACATCTTCCCTGCCTTGTTTTTCTTCTTTGCATGTTTGACATGTTAAATAATTTAGCTCAGAAGCCAGACAACCTACGTAGCATGTCTGACGCAGAAAAAGCAGAGAATGAACACTGTATGAAACATCCTCAAAAACAGGTGAGTCATTGGCATGGCCTTTAATGCTTAGACATCAAATGAGGCAAACCGTTGACCTTATTTCCCTCTCTCTCTTCTATGTGTCTCTCGGTAGAAATGAGGGGGGAAAGTCTGGTGTTCCAGGAACAGAGGTTTGTGTGTCATCTCAGCAACTGACAGTTAAGAACCTGCTAATCAATCTCAAGATGAGCAGCTGCATCGCTGGTCACTACCTGGATGGAAGAATAACAACGCTTTTCCACTGTCCAGACCCGTACTGTGTTAAAGTGTGTTTTTTTCCATAACAAATTAAGTGATCCGCACCTGCTGCTGTCACAGGCTTTTTGTTACTGCCTTTTGATTGGTCAAAACCATGTAGGCATGTTTGTTTCTGCTAGCCCAAAATTTTATGGAAAAAATTGCATAAGTATCAATAAATGGCACAGCATTCTGCAAAAGTAGAAAAATAAGGCATTAGATACAGAACAGGTAAACATATACTGTACATAAATACTATTCTTTAACATCACATTAAAACATAATTTCATCTGGTTCTTTAAAAGCAAAATAGGAAGGTATTGTGTGATGGCTAAATATTTTTGTATAATACTGTATAAAAATGTATTTTTTAAAACAAGAAATAACAAATGTGACCAGATGGTAGGCAGGAGAGAAGACAGGAGAGGCTCAAAACTCAAAACTCAAAACACCCCATGTTAAAGTGGATTATCCCCTGACACACCCACAAACCCCTCTATTTTACCCCAAGTGGTACATCACCTCGGTTTCCCTACCAGACCAGGAAGTCTCATATGGCTTGAACTGTGGTGAGTAATTACAAATGCTGGAAAATGTATAAGCTTAAACAGAAATGTTGGTAGCAACTCACTAGCGACAGGTCAGCTATAATGTAAAAGTTTGCCGGCAAATGGCTTCCCCTGCCCTGTGGGTAATTTGGAACAAACTAATTATTAGGACAATTTTGTATGAGAGTGTGTTACAGAAAATAAATCTATAAAATAAACTTTTATTTTGAAAATTAAATGTGAACCCACCTTATGAAAGGAACAAAATCATAACTGTCCTTGTATGTTAGTATTGTGCAAATTATCCTTATTATGCCTTTTTAAATCTGTTGTTTAAATGCTACATTTTACCAAGTTGAAAATGTTTCCCATGTTCTATTTTGAATAAAATACAAGTTTATCAGCTTTACAAATCATGACACTCTCTGTTTTTGTGGTACTGGGGTGGTATGTCAGTTCAGCCATGGGTTAGGGTTTATAAATTAGGGTTTAACAAAGTCAGAATCACACTGTGCACAGGTCAGCCCAGGGACCCCCATGTCTCCGGCATGGCCCATCACAGCATTCCCCATGTACAACACCCCTTAAACCCAAACCTACCCTGACTAGCGCTAGAAATTGTTTGGATTGTCCCAGTTTGTGCTCAACCAATTGGGGCTGGTGCAAATGAGAGTAAGGTTAGAAAAAAAACCCTAGGGTTAGGGATAAGTGTTAGGTGAAGGAAAAGCCGTCTCCCCCGAAGAAGAGTCATTGTACACTTGCCAGTCTGATGCCTCCAAGTGCCCCTAAATGGCCCCAAACACCACTCCACCAATTATAGGGCTTCCAAATTAGGGTTGTCAATAAGTTGTAGTTTTAATTGGGTCCCAGTTTGGGTTAATTGTTTAATTTAGGGCTAGGATTAATTCAAATTAGGGTTTAATAACTATCAAATTAGGGTTCAAATCACCAAGTTAGAATATAAGGTCATAATTAGTTTTAGGGTTGTCAAATTCATTCTTCCCCACCATGGTTAAGGTTAGGGCTAGAGAGAGGGAGAGGATCAGAACCATTCTCCCACCCTGCCGGATCACTGAATGAGATTGTGGTAAGATAAATGGCACCCCCATCAATTATGGCATTCTGCCCTCCGTTAATGCAGCTTTTGGCACCCCCATCTTAGCAACTCCCTGACTCCATTTAAGTACATCTTTCTTTTACTTGTTTTTTTCTCTTTCCCCCACAGGTATAAGAGGTGAGTACAATGAATTTGGCTTAATAGGCAGTGGTCCATCGGCTCCCATTGCCTTCAGCAGGTAATTTGTAACATTTTGACTATTCTAAGTTTTCATTAGGCATTTCCTCCTGAATTTTACACCCTTTTGGGGTTAGGGTAAGAAATAAGATGAACAAAAACAAGTTTCTAAAGGCACATAATAATTTGATATACAGAAATGCAAAATTAACAGGGGATACATTTATTGGCAACGTGCTGCTGGAATTTGCATCCCTTGTTAAATCTGGCTGTACAGTAGATATGGTTCTGAAACTTGCATAGGTGATACATAACATGGTTAAAAACAATTTTCTAAAAGCACATAATAATTTGATAACCAGAAATGCAAAATTAACTGGGGATAGGTTTAGGGTTAGGGTTAGGGTCGATAGTATTTTGCCGAAAAGTGTGTTCCATTTTAATTTTGCAAATTTGTTGCTCACATCTTCATGTGCTTTGAGTAACTTGTACACTGTAAAAAAATCCAACTTGCCTATTGTCTACTGAATTATAATTGCAATGTAATGTGAACAAAACAACAACCGTTTTGAGTTCAACAAGGTTAAAAAAATTAACTCTACACCTCTCACAGGAAATCTGCAACATCACTTCATGTGTTCGCTCAATGAACAATTTTTATTTTGTGTAATTACGCTCAGTGTGCCTGCGCAGTTGGATCAGCCATCTTGGATTTTATTCTTGAGCTGGAGTGTGGACCAACGTAAGTAACTTTTAGCTCTTTTTAATTTTATATGATATTTGGGCAATGCTTCTTAGTGTTCTTTGCACATTAAGTTATTGTTAGAGAGATTAGATGACACTAACGTTAAGTAGCGTTACTGTCTGTTCAAAATTAAGTTTAGTTTTATGTAGCATCCGGTATGTGATCGGTAAAAACTGGTAAATTGGAGGGAACCAAAGGTTGGCATTGCTGCTCTGTGTTCGTCTGCCCAGTTTCCATTAGTTTGCTTGAAATTTGCAGGGTGCTGAATGTGAGTAAGAGGGTAGAAGAAAAGCCAGACGCAGAAGCTAGTTAATCAGTTGGGCAGACGCCATGCGTCTCTCGCCATGTTCCCACAGCTCGAACGTGACTTGAGACATGGCTCGTTCAGAATACTATTTTTTTTAAACACGCATATTTTAGAACACCTATTTAGAAACGCGGCTCGTTTGGAACAAGTTTTTTTTCAGTTAACTTGAAACAAGCTGAATTTCTGCAAAAGTCGGGCAAGTAAACAGTAGTTTGCAACTTCTCTCGTCAAATATGGTGTATTTTATGTAGTGTGGCTGAAGCCATGGTGTAGCATTTGTATTATGCATTTATATAGTGTAAACCAGTGTAGTGGTATGATAGTTTTTTAAAAAAACTTTCAAATGGTGTTATGCACAAAGACCATTTTATTAAACAGAAATTTGTGATAACGGGTTATTCACAATAGACATCACTCAAGAGGAATCATGTCTCACTGTTTTATTTATTGTTTGTGGTGTTGCTTACAGATCCACAGCTTGCGTTTTCTTCTCTTTCTCTCAACGCCTCAACTTCCCAAAAAGGTCAACTATACCTCCTGATGGTGTGAGGTGGTATTGCAGTTAGTATTATTTTATGAACCAAACAATCAGGATACTACAGGATTATAACAGTCGGTTAAATTTCTTAAGAGGGAATGCTATGAAACAGGATAAAGCCTCTTAAAAAGTCAGTGTAGGACTTTTTTTTTGGAAAAACCAATGCTTTTGCATTCCCTGACAAAACGTTTGCAATAAGCTACTCTTGACCACTTAGGGCGGCAATATGCTTAACGTTACGTGATGTAGTTCTGATTATACGTCGCACGTAATATTTGTTAATCTTGAAGATTCCAACAGGTGGCAGTGTACACTGTAAAGCATCCACTCCACCGTAAAGTGACAGAAAAAGTACAAGGCAGCTGTGGAATGAGAAGTCGCTGAGACGTAGCCGTCAAGTTGGAGTTAAACTATACTTTAGGTTTTAACTGCTGATTATATTACTTAAATCGCTTAGCGTAAGGGAAAATAT
Organism: Distichodus sexfasciatus; assembly: GCA_032718565.1. Classification (NCBI taxonomy): domain Eukaryota; kingdom Metazoa; phylum Chordata; class Actinopteri; order Characiformes; family Distichodontidae; genus Distichodus; species Distichodus sexfasciatus. The sequence continues at coordinate 10,060 of JAVGVS010002509.1, forward strand.
GAAAAGAAAACTAACCGTAAGACGCTGCGCATTCAGGCAGAGGTAGCCCTATATGCTTGGTGATTCCTCACGAAGACTTTTAAAATGAGGTGCCAAGCAGTGTCTAATCAGTCATTAGTCACTGTGTTTTACAAGTTTATAGTAAGAAATTCACAAAATCTAATGCAATTTAAGTTTAAAGGGAGTAAGAGACACTGACTTGGTGTGGCGCTACCAAGAAGCAGCATATATATGCTACATTCATACTGCCATGCTGAAGTGACTCAAATCGGATTTTTTGCCTTAATGTGACACAGATATGATCTTTTCAAGGCTGTGTGGACACGCAAATCTAATCTTTTCAAATCGGATTTGTGTCACTTTCATATGTGGTGCTAAATCCGTGTTCGATTCGCAGCCATGCAACCTGAATGTGTGTCACGTTGCGGGGATGGAGTGGACGCAAGTTGTGGGAAGGTTTTTTTGTGTATATTTATTAGTGCAAAAGGTGGACAAATAAATAGAATCAGGAGGAGTAAAACAGACAAACTGGCACACAAAACAAAGACGCCGAGACAAGCTAACACCAACCTCAGCATCCTTCTACCTATGTATTCATTGTCTCTCCTCCGGACATGTCCAAACCATCTCAGTCTGGCCTCTCTGACTTTATCTCCAAAACATCTAACATGAGTTGTCCCTCTGATGAACTCATTCCTGATCCTATCCATCCTCGTCACTCCCAAAGAGAACCTCAGCATCTTGAGCTCTGCAACCTCCAGTTCTGCCTCCTGTCTTTTCCTCATTGGCACTGTCTCCAAACCATACAACATGGCTGGTCTCACTACTGTCTTGTACACCTTTCCTTTTATTCTTGCTGAAACCCTTTTATCACACATCACACCTGACACTTTTCTCCACCCACTCCAACGTGCTTGCACACGCTTCTTCACCTCTTTTCCACTCTCTCCGTTGCTTTGGACCGTAGACCCTAAGTACTTGAAGTCCTCTACCTTCTTTACTTCTGCTCCCTGTAACTGCACTGTTCCACTTGTGCCCCTCTCATTTACACACATGTATTCTGTCTTGCTGCGACTAATCTTCATGCCTCTCTTCTCCAGCACATATCTGCACATCTCTAGCCTTTCCTCTACCTGTGCCCTTCTCTCACTGCAGATCACAATGTCATCTGCAAACACCATAGTCCATGGAGACTCCTGTCTAACATCATCTGTCAGCCTGTCCATCAGTGCATTATTTTAATTATTATGCAAAATAATTCTACCTTTATCTCTGCAAAATTATACTTTGGGGTTATCATTTTCGGGTTTAAGTCTGGGACGAACAGACTTTG
>JAVGVS010002510.1:0-11387 GCA_032718565.1 Distichodus sexfasciatus
AGAGACTGCAGTGGAGCCACAGTAGTGCAGCTTGTAATTACTTAATATGGTCCAAATTAAACACCGATACGGATAATCTGCAAAATGATTAATTTCAGCCCACGATAATCGGACGATCTTTAACATAGCACGTCATCAAAGTGAAAGGCAATAAGACGTATGACGACGAATACAGGAAATAAAACTGCCTCTTCTCGCAATTCCTCATAATGAGGTCACTAGAGATGATTTTTCGCAGACACAATCTATGGACGACATCACTAGCACTTTTAAAGCATACATTAAAGATTTGGATCACAATGAGAACTGCAGGATTTTACACAGCTCTTTATATTGCTCTGTAAATAAGAAAAAGTGGACTCCTCAACCAAAAAAGGCTTGCCATTCCTTAACTTAACTGCCATAAGTTAATAACACGTCACAGACACATTCCATCATTGAATATATCTGAACCGACTGGATACTTTGGAAGATTTTTTGCTCAGTTTAGCCCAACGTGTTGAAAGGCCTTAGGCTGTACTCTGTAATTTCATTCTCGCAAAGGGAAATCTGGGCCTTTCATACAAGAGAAATACGGAATGTACTCCAACCCAAATATATATTGCATAAAGACAAGAAACTCACATTCAGCTACCCGGAGAGGTATAAGCGGCGCAGATTTTTCACAGGAAACCGAATTTGGCATGATTATTTAAAACAAGAACTTCTGCTACAATTTCCTCTAGGCTACTAAGCAGGGCACAGGAAGGTGTTACATTATTGAAACGCTGTCTTGTAACATTTCTAAATTGAGGCCGAGTCCATGTCAGGAATAATGACGCGCTCGCTTCAAAGTTTGACGGGTTTCATTTATGGCCTGGCTTTCCCATTATGGTGGTTATTAATGACTAGATGAAACGGGGGGGGAATGTGAGGGGAAAAGTGTTCCATTTAAAGCTGGAGCAGCCTTGTGAAAGTCCCTTGTGCTCTTTTACTCTCCCTCTCTCTCTCACCCTCTCCCATACACACTGACATTATCCTGCTCTCACCTTTTCTGAACAGTGGCTCCCCTGAGACCTGGTGCTAATTGAGTTCCTAGGAGATAAGACGGAGTCGGAGTCTGGTGAAGAGGGGGAGCAGCTTTCACACTTCATCTTCGGCTCTGCCTCGGCAGCATATTTACAGGTGTTGTGTCATAAACACATTGCCACAAAGACTGTCAGAGAGAAAATGAGGGAGAGAATTAGGGAATTTGGACTCACTGAAGACACAATGTAATGAGGTGAGGCAGCACAAGAGCTTTCACAGAGCCCACAGCAAGGGAAGGCTGGTATTAAAATAACAGTTACAAATATGCCAGGTTTTTTTTTTTTTTTTTTTAAAGTGTTGTGAGAAATTATAATTCAAATCTGACCCGATCTGCCGTAATGAGTCGGAAGTCGGCGTTCTATTTATTTAGATACGGGCCGATTATGTTGACAAACATCAAAAATATCGTTTTTTTTTCTTTTTTGGTCTTATATGAAAAATTAATCTGGTCTCCAAAAAAGAAAAATCGCTATTTATGTGATGTTTTTCAACATAATCGGCCCGTATCTAGATAAATAGAACGCCGACGTCCGACACATTGGGGCAGATCGGGTCACAAATATATTAGACAATATTTTTATAATGTATTAAAACACTTGCTTTTATGATATATTCGGCTTATTTTGGGTTAACTGCACTTCTATGCGCTTGGTTTTAAACGGCGCAAGTCTGAATAAAACGACTCAGAGGTGTTTGATATTTATTTTTTTAGAACTGGCGACGTAACCGAAGCAGACTCAAGTCCAAACAACATAAGACGAGGTATTACTGTATTTAAATAATATCATAAAGTTGTTACACAATCTGTTCATATAGAAGAGAACTTACTTCTCACTTGTAAATGATCCCCAGTGACTCCATTGAAATGTACCGTTGTATCTGAAAATAAGGTCTCCTGGAAACCTGCCAGTTACGTTTATAAAACGTGGTGAAAGTGTTTTCAGAATTTGTGTAGCACCGTAATAGCATTATGTTCGTACCTGCGTTGTTTTTTTTTTATATCAAACTGCACTGGGCTTTCTCGGCCAACGTACCCAAACAGTTCCTGGTCAAATGTAACCCTTCTTTAAAGGATTTGTAAATACGAACAACATGGCAACAACACGAACAACGTTTAATTATCCAAAAGTGTCAGAAACCGAACAATCCCAATAAACATTGTTTATATCTCATTATTAACTCCATTACTAACCATTTCAATTAATATTTGGTGTTACTTACCTCTCAGATCATGGTTTAATGAGGATAATTAACTTAAAAATGCATTTTAAAACTTTTTTTTAATGTACATTGGAAAGACCTACACATAAAACACTATAGTATGACATTGACCCGAACAGTATCTATGTAATTTAAACATGCAGGTGGGGTTGCACATATGTGAAATGAACCATTTTTATTTCATATGTTGATTGCCCTTATGAAGCCAAGCACATGAAGTTTCATACTGAAAAAATACTTTGAACTAAATTTTTTTGTTGATTTTTTACATTTAAAATGGGTCAATTTGACCTGCAACATAACAGGAGGGTTAAGTCTCATACACGTCTCGAGGAACGGGGACATTTATAGGAAAATACAAATTACAAGGAGCATCTTTTAAATTAAAGTTCTCAATTATTTTCAGAAGTTTAACAGCGTTTCTGCTTTTCAATAAACTTAAGGTCCTTCAGAAATAGAAGAAACGCATTCATTATCTGAACCGCTTAATCCCATAGAAGAAACGAATTATGAAAAATATAAACCGTGAGATTCATCTTCATGTACTTGGATTTGAGTATGTAGAATTTACAAAGAATAATAATAACATTCACAGAAATCATCTGTACTGTTACCTATGACAAGACCACAAATAATATCCCTTTGAGTGGTCAAACTAGTACTCAAACTAAACACTATTCTGGAGGAACTAAAAAGGAAATGAAACTATCTTTCACAAACTACAATTAGGCAAATTTCTGAAGTGACAAAGCTAGAACTGTTCCTGTCATCCCTTAATGGGGGTATCATGACTGAAATCTGCTCAATATGGGAGATTATGACTGACAACCGGCAGTGACTGTACATTTTAAAAAGACCTACACAGTCTTTAAAGTAGCTTATACATTTAGGAACATTTCCCAAACTAATGAGCATGTTGTGACATTTCAGGCGAAAAAATCAGACTGGCTAAAACTGCACTTTGTTAATATACTGGATAAAATAACTGTATATTGTGTACCTGTGGCTATGCTGCAGTAGTTTAAAAAAAGCACCAGATCAGCAAAGACCAGCTCTCCTTAATTAGAATGGCACACTGCAGACACCAGCTTGAACCCTCCGTCAGTCGCTCCCAAGTGAAAATAAGTCAGTAATCACCTTTCCCTTGAAAGATATATGAAAAGAACAATATAAAGATATAATAATATAATATTACACCACAAATCCAAGTCCTCATTTAATGAGGTAAAGTATCATTTCTTAGTGCCATTAAATAGAAGTATAAACAGGCATAACAAATGGCCAATCCAGTTAATTATCGTCTCTACTTTAAGAGCTTTTTGCAGGATTTGATGGTACATTAACTTTTATAAAACAGCATCATAGCGCCAAATCCTTAACTGCTCATATATAATTAGAATATTGATTTTTAATGACATCTCCACTTTTTACTAGTGCATACATTCATGGGTGGAAGAGTTTAGCAGACACTGGAATGCAGCGTGATTATAATGCTTATTAGAATAGCTTTTTTTTTTTTTAGCTCATGGACATGTAACTTGCATTTAATCCACAAAAGAGCAGTGGGCAGCACTGACTGTAGAAAGTACCGTGCTTAAGGATACTTCAGTGGTACCTTTACCTGTACAAGAAGTGAACCAGCAACCCTAAGACCACAGAAACAACTCCATAATCATTATACTCCCACCGCCTTGTATTCAGAAGTGACATCTAATACGACAAAATAACTTGGAGGAGACTTCAAAGTCATTCTGATATTTGTTGGAGACACGATAACGTCCTGTCAAAACAGCTCATTTGTAACGTGGGATGTGCAACAAATCTGATCAAACTCGCCTGAAACATTCTGAATGGCTTTCATAAAGAAAAAGAAAAACGGGCCCTCGAGACAAGAGGAGTTGAGAATCATTTTACCACTACAAAGAGGGAGAACTTGAATGAAGAAAAATCCCTGGCAGAGAGTATTCTGGTTTCCTTCCGTCATTCCAGGGCTACAAAACACTAGCAACACTGTTAGATTTGTTGTTTAGTCCCTACAAAAGTCTAATTCAGTACACATACACCAAAGAGGCACTTTCCATGAGATGTCTTTACTGGACTGCAGCTTGGTCCATTCCATAGCACAGGACTTTGCCTAATTGGCCTGCCAAACTGTGGTTGGTGTCCCTCTCCATAAGTCCATGATGGAGACTGTGTAAGTGGGCCAATTTGGCCTTCATTACTGGTTTGCTATCTTCCTCAACTGCTATCCTTTGATGTAACTTCTGTAATCATGGCTTTGAGAAGGGAAAATTGTACTCCGGTCATTTTCTCTGCATGGGTCTTGCGGAGCACGAATGATGTTATTTCAAAACGAAATGTTCTTTTGAAAATATGAGAGTCATTTCCTTGGGCAGAACAATGAAAGGCAAATCCAAGTTGGTTTAATGGAAGGCAGAAACTCAATCAATGTAATCCAGGTGAAAAAGAGAGATCAATTTTGGGGGGAAAACATCAACCACATCTGCAACTATGCCATAAATGTTTAGAAGCGTACACGGAGACAAATGGTTTGCATTATGTAAAGAAAAGTTGGGAAGTGGGAAAACGGGATTTTTTTAAACTTTTTAATTTTGTGAATTCAGTTAACAAATATTGTAATGCCAACTCGATACTGTTTTAGAATTTTTGCACTTTGAGTAACATCTATAAGCACCTTTTTAATAGAAGTTCAGTTACATCCCTTGTAACGCATGTTACAGTGACATTTAAATGATAAGTGTTTCTTTGTAATTGTGAACACCCCACAGCACGGCACACTACAACAAAATGTGATGGGGCTGTGCCAAAGAAACGAATCATCATTCTTTCTGTCGATTCAAGTTAAAAACGGTATATATTTTTTTAACTAACGTAATGGCACTAATGTGCACATATGCATTACATTTTGTAAACATTTTGGTTTCAGTGTGATTTACTTTTTGATCTGCCACAGTCTAATGGGAAAAGTAACTCATAAAAATGAATTGTGAATCATAAGCCCAAGAATCAGAATCGAATCATGGGATTTTCTGAATCGTGCAACACTATAACGTGACCTGTGCGTTTGACCCATCCGTGAAGGAGCAGTGGGCAGCCGAGGTGCAGCGTCCGTTGAAAAGTCGTTGAGGCCAACACTTTGCTCATGAGTACCTCGACTGTATCCTTATTCGTCCGAGACTTAAACCAGCGACCTTCCGATCCCACCACCAACTGCCCCATTCTGCAGCTTATATCTATATACAAGCATCACCCTAATACTAAGTGTATATCTATATCCAAGCACATCCAGAACCATTGCTCAAAACATATGTAAATGTCTCTTCCTCAATTCCAGATTTTACAAGTTGTATTCGCTCTCCTCAGCCTGCAAATTACACTCAGGCCCCGCAGGCTATGCAGAAACGAGGACAGCACGTAACCTTAAGACGGTGGCCACCTCCAAAGTGGACCCTGCTAAAGATAAAGCGGTGTGCTGAAACCCGTCTGACCGCAATGTTCTGCAGTCCGTGGCACCTCAAGGCTTAAGCACAGAGGCGGAAATCCAAAGTGCAAAAAGGTACAAGTTGTGTGTCTGTATTACCGTCTCCAACCTGGCTGGAGATTTGCCTCCCCCCCCCCATCCCTACCATCCTATTAGTCATTCTTATGACCCCTCTGCTCCTGTCCTAAAGCATCCAGAGCAAGAAACCTTGTTACCTCGGGCATGGACGGCTTGTTCATAAAACGACAAGGCTATACCCGGCGCAGGAGTCTTTCACTTTCCAAATATTACCCTGCCACTTTCATGGCGTGCCTCCCTGCTGTTTTGTTCCAGGATATTTATAGCTTCTGGCAGTGGAAGGTTAATTGAACTGAAATAGGTTGTTCAGTGGAATTCAGAGCCAAAGCCGGAGCAGGGGGAAAACAATACCCATCTGAAAAGCTTTCAGACTCTTACCAACCGGACTCCTCGTGGTACGTGCTTTGAATTCAAATCGGCAGCGCCATTTAAGCGCCCGGTGTGGTAATGGTGCCGCGCTTTAAAGCGTCTTGTTGCATTTCCATTACGCGCCAGCTCAGCTGGAGATGTCAAAAGCGCGTGTGTGATACATGTGAAAACCGTGCTGCAATTCAATTCACGGGGTACAAATGACTCGAAAAGCTGCTGCTTTCAAAAACTGCATTATTATCCAATCAAAAGCTCACGAAATTGGTTAAAAGCTCCCATTAACAAAATATCTTTGGAGGAACATTAAGAACCCCGTTCTCAACCAATTAGAGACACACCTATTACATCTGCGCAGATCGAAAATGCTTTTGTGCTTGTTAAAGCCAGAGGTTTAATGAGACCAATTCATCTTAATGTGCAATAATTAAGTAATATTTGAAAAATCGGGATTAAATAAAACGCAAAAAGAAGAAAAGGCCAAATAATGTTATGGAATTTTATTTACAAATAACAATAAGGGAACCCCATCTGAAGAAACGAGCTCAGGTCTGGACAAGGACTGGCAACGACCTGGAAGAGAAAGCACAAAAATGTACTTGTACCAAAAAAGAATACATTTATACACATTGTTCCTTTCATGACCTTACATTAAATTCCAAAACTAGAGTGCCACTGAAGAAAATAATAAGCGCAAATTACTAGAAAATCTTTTATAACAGCACTTTCTTCTGTGTGATTTTAATAAAAATAGTTAAACGATTTAATCTGAACCATGCGGGAAAATCATCTGTGTGCTTAGACCCCAATTTCAGAAGACATTCTGCTGCTCTGCAGGCCAATTTGTGCATTTGAAAGGGAGTTTTAAACAGCCAAACTATGACCTTGCCGGCTCAGGGAATTGGGGTCGAGGTGTGTATTCAGGTTTACTAGCATGCATGCTTTTCTACACATATCGACTCTGTCATCAAATCACTTGGAAGTCTTTAAATTAGATACTTTTCATATTCCAGACATTCTGTTTTTAGTGCTGATGGCCTTTGCAGTTTGGCATCTGTTGAGTTTTACGTTGACAAGTTGCCACATTCATCAGCTGTCACAAAATGATTGAAATGAGAAATTCTCTACACTGCCACCAAATATGCCTACTCAAGGTAAGGGGGTTAGGGGAATCTAATTACTTAAAACCAGGACAGTTTCCAACAACGATGTCTATGGAAATGGCATTGTTAAGAAGAACAGAGACAAAATTAAAAATGTACCATGCGAGACGTGTGAAAGCTTCACTTCTTCAAGAGCTGGTGCCTGACCACGATGAAGGGGAAGGCAAACCCACTTCCAAAAAAGACCACCATCATACCCAGCAACCTCCACTTGTTGTCCACCGAAAAGGGCAGGTTCTGCAAGAGGGAATCAAAAGAGGACGAGGATTACGGTTAAGATCACAGTAAAACTTTTCTTTTTTTTTTTTAAAGAAATGAACCCTTTGACATTGATCCTTAGACACCCGAACTTGGGGTTAAAACAGTTCACAAGGACACATATACAGATAAAATAAAACAATGCAGCCCGGACAAAACGAAGCAACAACAAATGATTAAAATGCCTGAATGAAGATCATCTTTCCAAAAAAATCAACTTTTAAAGTTTGAAGCAAAGACCTGCGGCTAACCTCCTGAAAAGAAGCTCTGCTTGTGAATTCAAGCTACACCGAAGCAGGGTTTTTTTGGTACAAACACACAAAACCAATAACAGAAAGCACCGACACTACTTTGACAGGGATCTGACTGAATAACTTTTAGCTGGGCGCTTTTAGCACAAGCTAATCGGCTATCTTGCTAACAGGCTAATTTCCGGGAAACGTTGCTTCAGCATTTTTACTCGCTCAGAATTTTAAATGCAAAGTGTTAACACTATAACGTTAAACAAAAGCTACTGATCGCCATTAATCGCGCGCAAACATGCACCAACACCGTTTAATGACTGCCGCCTGAATCAATGAGCGCGCTAGCCTTAGCGTTAGCCTGTAAGCTAACAAGCGGTAACAGGAAGAGGAAAGAGAAATATATTTCTTTCTCTAATATCGATAATACGCGCAACACGTCTACAGGCTTTACAACGTTTATCCCCGTATTACTTGATTTCGGTGTTGCTAAAAAAAAAAAAAAAAGCTTGGATAAATAACACGAAAAAGAATTTGGAAACACTTTGACCTCCAAAGAAGCCACAGGCCCACGGCGAGGCGCTACTGCGCTAGCAGGCTAACAGAAACGCAGCTGGCTACTGGTACGAAGTGCAGCTGATCGCGTTATTTATCTTATTTGGTTTAATGTGAGGATTTTACCTTCCCGGGCCCCTCAGCGTAGTGAGAGGAGCGTACGGCGGAGGTGGCAAATCGGCGAACGGCTTGTCCGAGCATTGCGGCGAGACGCGGAGGGAACGCTGACAGGAGCAACACTACGGGCTGGCGTCTCAGCGACCTTGCTGGCTGTGGGAAGAGCCGCGCGCAGCTACCTGGGTAATTCGCGCGGTGGCTTCTGGAAAACGGAGTCTTCCGGTTGGGTAAAACCAGAGGGCAGAGGACACCTGATTGGGACTAGTTGTTGGGGTTTTTTTCCCCCTCTGTGGGTTTAGGATGTTTCTTGTTTATATCTATGTGTGCATACTATAACATTATTACCAGTAAGGTTGACACTAATGTGCCTCGTCATGCTCAACTTAATGATTTTATGACGCTTTTTTTTTTTTTTTTATGGTGACGACAAAAACACGGCTTTAAAATACTGCAGGTTTTTTTTTTTTTTTTTTTTTTTTACAAAGTTTACTGTAGATGCGTTATGTTTGGCATATATAATCAGACACATATGCACTTCCGTTATTTATTTATTTATTTCCATCTTTTTCGCATGTGAGGACTTGGTTAATGCGCATGCGTAGAACAGAAATGCGCAATGGTTTACATAAATTTATCCATCAAAGCGGCATACCGCCGTGCCAGTGTTGCAGTGCCTCGGTTATATAACTACAGTTGGTGTGCAGTTCATTCAAAAACTGCAGTTGTACTGTACGAAAGTTTGGTTGGACTGCAGTTTCCTGTAGTTATTTCTTGAAAGTGCAGGGTTCCTACGCCGTATGGAAATGTATGGAATTTCATCTGAGTAATTTCCAGGTCTGGATAAGGACAGTATGTACAGTATCATGCCTGTCCGGCAAATCAACCTATATAAACTATTTTATTCTGACGGTGTAAATCTACGCCAAGGAACACCATATTTTGATACAGTAGTCTAAACAGACATACTGTACAGATATACTGTAGCACTGGCACTGGCTTACAGAGTGAGGTCTGGGTCTGCTCCCAGCGTCCGTCTCGCTCCCTGCGGAGCGCCAGCCGACACCGTCTAGCTGTGCCGACCCTATGCACAAAGCGCACCAAGTCCAGACTGTTCTCCTTTGTGGTTCCCCGCTGATGGAACGAGCTGCCGAGGGCCACCAGAACATGCACATCCTTCTCTGTCTTCCAGAGCCTCCTGAAGACTCCTACACGTCGAACTCAGCCCTTAGTACCCACTACTAGTTGTTTCATGGTGCCAAGCTTAAATATATTTTTCTCTGTTGCAACTCGATTTGGATAAAAACGTCTGTCAGGTGTGATGTAATGTAATCCAACGTAATGTAGCTCTGAATTAGCACCTCAAGTACGCTGACAAAGTATGCCAGAATATTAGAACATTGGTGTGTACGTTTTTGGGACAACTATTAGATCAGCTGTTCAAACCCAACTGTGAGGACTCTTTCAGCAAAGCAGTCTTCTACTTAGTCATCTAATTAATTCATTGCAGCGAAAAGCCACATACACCCCAGCTGGATATGTCCACGTGTGCCCTGGACTAAAGAATTCGGTTTTTCTTTTGCTTTGATTAGTTTGTTTCCCAGATTAAAAGATTCATTCATCTCTGTGAGACTGTCTAATTAGAACACGACAGGAACTCTGTGTTTAAAGATAATTCGGCTAGTTGTGTCTACACATTTGGTTGTAACGATCTGACCGTCCCCTTAAAATAGGAAAAGCTGTTCCAAGTTGTATGTGGAAATCTAAAAGGGCGACATGATTAGCTTTGCTTAGTGAGGCCCATAGCACTGATAAAAAAGAAAACATCAATCAGACCCCATCCGCATTGTAACGTCACTTTACGTTGAACTGGAGGTCTATGTTTTAAAATCAAATATTGTTTTTCAATAAAATGCCCCTGCGACCCCAGTTGGGATTAAGCGGTTTGGTTAATCAATGAATGAATCTATTAAAATGTCTGCACTCAAGAATAAACAGGTCAAACAATATTTTCTGTTGTTTTTGTGATTTTATATGAATGAAAACAGTCATGTTAAATCAATAAATAATATATTCTCATATGGATTGCTGACTCCTCACCTGAACTGAATCGATGTTGTAGCAGACTTTGTCATATCAGCAAACATTAAATCATTGTCCATTGAATCGATAGAATATTGTCTCAAGATGAAACTTTCTTAACTTCCCTATTACATCTAGTAGTTATGGGAGTCATGGTAAGGACCTCACAAAGACAGCAATGTTTTCTAGATATCCAAAGCTCTTCACAGAGACTTCTGTCACCAACAATGTGCAGCTCTGCCTGGCTGATGCTCCAGCAGCTGTTCTGCACCAGTACACACACCATATATTGGCTAAAGCATTCTTCATGGGGGCAGGATTAGGAGGCCAGAACTGAAAGGTGGATCATTTTAACAGGACACCAATCTCTACTCTTTTAGAATGACGGCAAGTGATCTTTTTGGACCTTGGATTTCCATCTAAAGGATGTTTTCATTTTGTCCCAAGAACGATGGCCCCTGTTTGTCCCTCCGTCGTGTCTAAAAGCAGCAACCGGCTTTATTTGTTCCGCCGTTCAAGTAGTGGTCAGGCCCGGACGTGCAAAAGCTTCAAATGCAATGAATTGGAAGCCTGAATTACAAGTGTCTGATGGCTGATGGTAATGTTTTAGGCACAACAAAGATTTTCATACTTGTTTGAGATGCCCAGAGCGAAAATTTGTAAACATGCTGACTTGTATTGCTGCATACATACATAATAATCGAGGCACTGCATTACAGGGAATATATTAAACTCAGT
>JAVGVS010002511.1:0-11386 GCA_032718565.1 Distichodus sexfasciatus
TCATACTTTCAATAAAAGACAGAAAATATCTTACCAATCATATCATCAAGAGACTTTTTCAAGGCTTCCTTGTCATTGAGCAAAAAGAAATGCTTTTCATTTGGTCTTTTTGTCACCCAGCCATTAACATCCTCTGCCTTCACATCATCACCCACTCCAAACACGTAGAGATCTGTAATGTCAACGTGCTCATGTTAGTAAACCCATATGAACCAGATTTCACTTCAGACCCACCTGCTTGCATTGATGGCTTGTGTTATAAATGAGGTTTTCAAGACAAACATAAATTGCAGAACACAGAATTAACATTTCTCTCACCAAGATATTTTTCACGTTCATCTACTTTATTATCAAACACTTTATCTTTTATTTCCTCAATGTATCGTCTGGGGTCCCCTCCCATATTGGCAATGCCTGCAGACAGAGAAGAGCAGAAGTAAATGCACTGATGGTCACAGTTCATCGTAATGTAAACGTTACGTGTGCTCAGTAGGAAAGATCAGTACCATCTGTGAACATGATAATAACATGTTGGGTTTGATTGAAGTATTTATCTTTCAACTTTTCAATGCTCATGCTTTCCACAATGGTCTTATAAACGTTTGCAATATTGGTTCCAGTTTTCTCTCCTTTCGCTGAAATGTGCAAAACAACAAGATGAAGCAGTACACAGTCTCCAGTACGGCTGGAAATCACACGTTTCATTTCAATACAATATTAAACTGATTAATTCACAATCATTTGATGTCTGCTGATGTCATTTCAAATTGATTCCACTAGGGAGAAATCAACCCATTTGAGACAATATAATATATGAATTCAAATTCCACATTTCCATTCATATTGAATCACAAAAAGCAACTAAAATATCATATTTTTTATTCCTGAGCTCAACCAGAAATGAACAACACTCTCCTCTTTTAATAGAAACACGCTGTGTATTGATGTTATGCCCCTAAAAGATTACCACATTAAAATAACGTTCTTCTCTGAGTTGATTTAGTTATGCCATGACTATTGGGCCAGTGGTGGCACAGTGGGCCAATCGACGGAACCATTTTGTTGGTGGTGATAAGATTAGGGTGTTATTTGTAAAGTGCTTTGTGACAATAACTGTTGTTAGGAGCGCTATATAAATCATTTTGAATTGATTTGAAAAAGTGTAAAAACCCATCAGGGCCTAAGACCAACACTGAGCTCCTGAGTAAAGCTCTTAACACCAAGTTATCCCCAAGTAATTACGAAATGCAAGTTGCTTTGGCAACCAGCATCTGTTAAATGTCATACAGTGTCAAATAAGTTACTGAGACAGCTATTACAGAATCAAATTATACATGCTGCATGTGAAAGAAAATACAACTCACCATCATAATCAAAGTTTTTCAGGTCGTTGATCACAGCATCAAGAGTTTTCGGTTTGTCATTTCTTTTATCTCTTATTTTAGCTATATGGGTCACATTTGTGGCAAAAATGAGGATCTCATAATTTGGGGTGACCTGATAATCGCTAATCTGTTAAAAGACAGTGTAAAAATGAAAAAAGTCATTAATAAATAAATACTAAAAAGTAACAGCCATCTGTAACATAAAACAATGACTCAGAATATTAAAATAATTCTGAACCACAAATACATAAAACCTGTATGAACAATACCCCAACCCGCCAGAAAGTGGCAAAGGTCAGTTTTTATTCCAGCATACCCGTTCTAACAGCTTCACGATTATTTCCTTTGATTCTTCAAAGTCGTGTTCTTCTATGCTGTCAGAGGCGTCCAGGGCAATATAGATGTCCAGTTTCCCACCTTCTTCCACTCTGATTTTCCTCCCATATTTTACAATACCGTTGAAATTTTCTGCAATTCCATGTTACAGTGTTATAAAGTGTACACTGACTAATTAATGTCAAAGTTAGAGATGGCAGTGATCCGACACGTGGATGGGATACCGGTCCGATTGAAATAGCCACATCGCGTATCGGTGGCATTGGGCCAATCTGTAAACGTGCACACACTCAATATATTCTGCATGTGAAGTGTTACTGTGGTAAAGCTGGTTTATTGTTCAACATTCACACTAATTCCTACATATTGATATGACAATGAGCAGAACAAGCAACACAACACACTACAAGCCCAAAAGCACATCACACCATTATACTGTTTAATTTCCTTAACAACACCAGCTCTCACTCACAACCTCTGTGTTCCTGATGCTTTTAGCGCCGCAGGATTAGGAAGCGTCACTAAATTACACAACTGTGTTTAAAGGAATCATGTTTGAGATGTTATTTTAATAATAAATCATTTAGCGTATACATATGGGAGTGTAGTTATTACCCTGATTTCATTAGGAACACAGTATTTAAGTCGAGTATTTCCTTAAGGATCACAGAATAATCTCAATCATATATTCACACATTTTAAAAACCCAAAACATTATTTTCTGTTTTCCTAAAAAATAAAAAAATAAAAACAACTCAGAGACTGTAATGGATTTGTGTATAAAAGTGGTGTTGTGCCATCTCTAGTAAAAATATTTCAATGCTATAAATATAAAGCCGTATCAGGGACCATGGTACCATGGTTATGTATTTGGATCCATTCACTTACAGTAATTTTAGCATTTTTGAGATAATCTGTTCCCACCTATTTCTTCATACTCCACTAGAGTAGTCTTTAAAGAACTGCCAAAGGCCTCTGCCACTTCCTCTGGGGTGTCATATGTGAAATCAGCTGAAATGAGGAACAAGAACATCAGAATTAGAACAGCCACCAACCAAAACATTCAGAATCTGCTTATTAGTTACATTTATAGGGCTTTTCTCAAACCCAAAGTGCTGACACTTGAGATAGACATCCTGGGGAACCAAGCTGCACGCAGTGGACATTCTCCTAGAAGCTGAAAGCCCTGGGGCTATCAACTCTCAACCATCTACACACACACACACACACACACACACACACACACACACCTAAGGGAACTTTTAGAGTAGCCAATCAAGCTAGATGTGCTTATTTTCCTTCATTTTGGTAGGATATAGAAGATGGGAATGTTTATTTGCTGGGTGGACCAGATACACTACTCCACTACTTGAGGCAAAGTACAGCAATGCATTGCTTAAATATTACTACATAGCATTTCTAGAAAGCAGTTATCCTGAAACAACTTTGGGATGAAGGTTTAGCTTGATCTTTAAACAAGCTAAACCTGAAGTTACACCTCAGACACTCCTTTCGGAGGCAAATTAGACTTGCCAATCAACCTACAGTGCACGCTTTTAGACTGTGGGAGGACACCGGAGCGCCCGGTGGAAACCCATGCGAACACGGGGAGAGTGTGCAAACTCCACACAGAAATGCCCATGTCTGACCCGGGAATCAAACCCAGTGCCTTCGCACTGTGTGGCCGCAGTAACCACTGTGCCAGCGTGCTGCCCAACACTCCAGAAAACGTTTTATTATTTTAATATATTTGGATTGTTTAAAGTAGAACCTGTTGAGGGGACTGCATGAATCAGACCTTCTTGAATCGGGTCTAATGTCCATTCGTTGTGTTTCTTGGCTCAAGCAATTGGCTTCTTCTTCTTGTTCTTCCTCAGCAGGGAGGTCTTTGCAGCAGTTCGACCATGAAGGCCTGATTCATGCAGTCTCCTGAACAACTGATGATGAGATGTGTCTCCTGCAGCAGAGCTGACTCTTAGTTTTCTTTGACTCATAACAGCCAGTTTTATCATAGTGTTTGCGACCGCAAACTGATTGACCTTCATATCGATGACTCTTTACTCTGAGTGTTTCTTGCCATAATGTGGAGTAGAACAGTAGCTCAACAGGGCTATTTGGCCCAACTGTCCACCTCTGTTTTTCTGTGTTGTGGGACGGTGCTTACCGTAACACGCCGGCTCCTGCCCTGACCACTGCTTGTTGTCCTGACACACACGCTCTTTGGAACCCACCAGCTTCAGCTTGTTGTCGCAGCGGTACGTGACTTTGTCGTCAATGTCAAAGATGTGTCCTGTTCTGCTGGCACCGGGGGGGATGCCGGGGTCAGCACAGTGATCAGCTGCGAGTCGATAACATTTCATTATGAGACTCTTTCCTCAGTGGGTCACTCATAATTAGAGTTGGACCAACATGGGATATTTAAGGCAAAATACTGACTTCGATGTTTCAAGTAAAGTATTCTTTTTAAAAACAAATAAAACTATAGCCGCAAGTGGCAATAAGTAGGGTCCAAGCAAAAGTGTCGGCGTGTATGTCAGACACCACACTGCTGATTCTGATGTTTATGACATAGGATAAAACCATGTAACTACATTAATCATACTGAAACATGTGAATGTGGAACAATAAAGTAAAATGACAGTAAAAATAATCAAAGATGCAAACAGAAATTTGTGACTTGGTAGTGAAACCTACAAAGAAACTAACCCCTAACAGTGTTCATTTAAGAATTGGGTGGTTTTCTATAATTAAATGTAAATTTTTAAACTCTGTTATGACATCACATAGTAGCGTTTAGCGCCCCTAGAGGTCAAAGCGTGTTTTCTGTCACTATAGCGGCAATTATAGACAGATCACTACACTTTGATGCACACCTTTCCTACTTCCCCTGAAAAAGAATAATAAAGAAAAAACAGAGCAACTACAAGAGGTTTTCATAGCACGTCATGCTTGGACTCCAAAAAGGTTTTTGCCTCACATTTATGCCTCATTTATGTGATAAATATTATTCCAACAAAAATGCTAAGTTTGGAATTGTAGTGCGCCTCTGGTGGACAAACCATGCAACAACAGCACTCAGAGCAGGGTTAACAGATCCCTCGTTCACTTCTCTGATTCTTTTTAAATTCACATTTATTGGCCAATACAAACATCAGCTGGCAATTTCTGAAGCAATAACACGATTGCTATAAGACAGAGAAATTGGTAAAAGGGCTGGAAAGGTTTAAAAGGAGAAATGATCAAGTAGCACAATGTTAGTAGCACTTTCTGTTGATCGTAGATCAGCAAGCTGTTAAACTATGAGCTGCTGAATTAATGTTAAGATCATGTCAGGAACGGGCTAATCCTGAGAAAAGTAATAGTTCTCCCTAATGGTGGCACCCTCTAGTGGCCAAAACAAGAAGTTGCCTTAACCCTATGAACTCTGGGCCCTTTTTGAGCATTTTTGCATTCCTTTATTTATTGGGCTATAACATTTTAATTCCATAAACTAGCCATTCATGCCTTATGAGGGATTTTTCAGAAGACCCAGGGCTACTTATTTATGTAATTATTTGATGTGAAACTAACAAGTAAAATCTTGATATTATCATTTTTCTAAGCAAATTCTAGTTTTCGCCTAGTGAAATTTTACTTTTTTTCTTTTATTTCTACAAGACAATGTTTTTCAGTAGAGATTTAACTTTAGAAAGGTGTGGGGTAAAGGTCCATAGCCATTGTTATATATGTTTTTCAATCTGGGACATTCTATGGCTTATTACAATATAAAATATGTGCTTATTTCCAGACGGAATTTGAATTTGACCTTCCTTGGTATCATTAATACTGCTGAAGAAGTTAGCAGTCTGCCCAAGAGATGTTCCTGATCAGATGACCTCTAGAATGCAGTCAAACACTATCCCCCAACAGTTAGGCATCATTCACACGGACGTCTGAACCAGGTGTTTTTCTCGCGTTCGTGGCGCCAGGTGAGCACCGACTGAACACCGACCGTTTTTCTGCTCATTGGAGCAAATCAAAGCATCCACAAGGGCATTCAGCACCGGCGTTCGCTGCATGCAACGTTTTCTTGGCGTCAAAATCCCGAAGAACGCGAGGAAAACGACGCTATTGCAAACGTCAGTGAAATGCCAATCGAACGCAGCTACAAAACACAGCAAAAAAGCTTATGGCGTTCAGAGGGCGTTCATTTCGAACGTCCGTGTGGACCAGGCCTTGCAGACAGACACACACAAACAGAAAAAGACTCAGGCACAAAAAGAAATTTTTTTCAGCAGTGTGTTTTTTTGTGAGAAACCCTTTAAATTTACTCTTTTGCACACACTTACTCTGGAATAATTTATTGCACAAACACGGAACGTAGACGATCGTATAGTTTAAGTCTTCTTGATTTCATCGATATGTGTATCATGCATGTGTGTTACTACTGTCGCGAGTTATGAGTCTGAGACTAAAGGTTACAAAAATGAACGCGAAACGCGTCCCTTGAGTTCAAAAGGTCAATGGTGGCACCTCTTGAGACTAAAATATCGAATGACTATAATGGCGCTTCCAAAAAAATGGAATGACAGTCTTAATAGTGCCTCAAATCTCTTATCAGCCAATATTACTGACACACCGATATATTGGTCATATTTTACTCCTAATAATTTAGGACTGAATTTCCAACAAGATTTCAGCAGAACATAAACGCATGAGAGTGACTCTCTGGTGGAGGGTCGCTTTACTTACAGTCATGACTGCAGATGGGCGTGCCACCGCTCCACTTCCCGTTGGCTTGGCACACGCGTGTAGACGAGCCCCGAAAATCATAACCAGAGTGACATCTGTAGGTGGTCGTGTCGTTCACAAAGTGCTGCCTCTTGTTTGGGGTGACCACTCCATTCTCCAGAACGTTGGGATTAGGACATGTGACCTCTGGAAGATTTGGAGATATGTTGAGAGAAATGTGCGGGTTTAAGGTAGATGTGTTCAGATGGAAGTGTATTATTAGGGATACACGATAATATCGGAATCATAGCGGAACCAGTCAATAATTGCTTTAAAGTCATCAACATCAGACTAATACTTAGGTTTGCTGATATATTTCAGTTGATATTTGATGGCGCATTTCTTGAACATCAGAAAGGTTTGTGCCAGACATGTCCAAAGTCTGAGCTGGGATTTCATACGACCCGCACCTTCTGTCTTAAAAAGTACGGCATTATTTTGTGCCAAAATTCTGAGCACACAGTGGAACATTTGGGAGAAAAATCTCTTGTCTTTATGCGCTCAACTCTGCCTGCATGTGTGAAAATTGTTCAAGTGACTAAATTGCATGTTTGCATCACTTGCACATGTGCTGTGTTCCGAGCTGTGTACTACTGCACCTAATAGTATGGTAGGTAAGGTGCTTTTATCATACTTTTCTATGTGTTGAAACTTAACGGCTCTCAACACACTCGGTAGTGCACATAGAGAATTACCCGTGCCCTGTTTGACTTGGTGCACTACATAGAACAGGAAGTGACTTTTTCTTAAAATGTTGTGCACTATGCTTGAAGTGCTCAGACCTTGCTCAACCTTCCTTGCTTGACTAAGCGCAGTGTTACAAATGTCAGCACTATGGCCGTTTTTTTGCACCAACATTCTCGACTCTGTCTGTGCTCATGCTCCCACTCTGCCTTCCTCATTTATCAGTATTGGTATTGGCATCAGCAGGTATAAGCATGAAAAATATTGGATAGCAGCATCGGCCAATAATTACCATATCGTGCATCCCTAGTTTTTATGACTTACTTCTGCACTCTGGACTCCTTTTGGACGGTTCAGGATCCCATTTGCCGTACAAACATCTGTGCAGTTTAACCGGGTACGGATAAAAACCCTCTGGACAGTTAAACTTCAGAACGCTTCCGTGATTATGCATATTAGTGAGAGTGATGCTGCCGTCACGGATGTTGGAAATCCTGTCAGGACACTTCAGAGGAGAGGCGTCACCTACACAAACATACAGAGCAACACTGTAAGGAGAGCTGCCTCAAGTCAGAGCGTCACGGTCACATATTAGGAATCTAGATGAATAAAATGAAAGATGGTGTGCTTTTTTGCTGCTTAAAACAAACGGAAAACTTGTTGGTTCTTATTTCCCAAGAGTTCATTGATAGTTAAGTAAGGATGGTTTCCAAAAGCATCTTCAGAATTAAAAGTTATTTTTCATCTTTTAATCAGTTGAGTCATAGTTGAATGTATTTTTCATTGAGCTTTTAAAAGTAGTTCAGCTACAATATAAACATTAATATAAAGAATTGCAGACTGCTTTATTATGAAATAAATAAATGTAATGTCACTTTCAAAGTCAAAGTCTAAAGTCAAAGTAAACTTTGTCATCTTTGCTCTAAACTGTACAAATATACAGAGAGACGAGACAATGTGGCTCCTGTTTTAACAGTGCAAAGAGCAAAGAACAAGGAATGGTATTCAGCCACAATTATGGTATAGGAGTTGTCAAGAAAAGAGAACCACAATTTCAATCGTCTGCGTTACTGTACAGTCTGTAAACATAAACATAATTCCTGAGACAGCTTCAGAGCAACATACAACATAACTTACCATTTATCATTTGGTCGGATTCATGTGTTCATTTGGTTCACGGTTTGGGAGAAAAACATTGCAAAAATTAAACTAATGATGACAACCAGTTGATTGATCTGAACTTTTTTCTCATTCAGGATTTGCTCAAATGTAGTCAGGTTAAGTAAAAGTATCACAGTGCAAAGATCAACTCAACAGAACCTCTCTAACTCGAGCTGAAGGTTAGGGAGCATTTGGCACTACAATGGTTTTAGAAAACTCAGCCCGGGGTGTCAAAAGTGTTCCTAAATAGATTTAGAAACGTCATTAATAATCTATATTTTTTCTTTTTGTTTTTGTGTATGGTTCTGCATAATTGCTTCTGACCTCATTCATCCAGAATTTCTGATTTATCACACGAAAAAAAAAAAAAATTACATGTCACTGCCCCATGCTTCATCATGTTCTACTGTATTACTCAGTTGTATTTACAAAAGACTCTTTCCAAGAATGACTTGCACATACCATATTTTAGGGGCTTCGATTAACTCTAAACACAACATGAAGAGAACTTACCGATTGTAAAGGAACATGCCACTGCCAGCATGAAAATAAATAAACGCCAAAAAAGTCCGGACTCCATATTGAGATGTTAAATGAACTGAAAATGAGACAACAATAAAGCTCCTGAGGGGTGGAGGCATATTTATACAGCAGGGGCAGGCGAGGCCAATGAGAGGACAGGACTAAGAACATAAAGTCACTGTTTAACTGCAAATCAAACAGAACTGCATGATCAATTTTGAGGACTGAGTGACAAAGTGATTAAAAGCCAAACCAATGTGGGGTTTTAAAGACAGATACAGATTTTGGTGTTTGAAGTTTTAAATATCTGATAACGAAAAAATGGCAGATGTTTCTGATATGTGACCCGAGCTGCTGTAATGAGTCGGAAGTGGGCTTTCTATTTATATAGATACGGGCTGATTATGTTGAAAAACATCAAAAATATTGATTTTTCTTTTTTGGTCTTATATGAAAGAAAACGTCTTCAAAATTAACCTGGTCTCCAAAAAAGAAAACTCAATATTTTTGATGTTTTTCAACATAATCGGCCCATATCTAAATAAATAGAAGGCCGACTTCCAACTCATTACAGCATATCGGGTCACATATATTTTCAATATGCATATTATTTTAATTGTCCTTTATCAACAGTTATAAATAGAGATTCCAATTTTCATAGCAACTATCAATATCGGCGGATAATATCAACACGTCAATATATTAATCAGAGTTCAAAAGTGGTCACCAACCAACAGGTCAGGTCAAAAAAGCAAAAGGAAGACTTCATCAACTTGATAAATGATCTTTGATATAAATTTTCACATTTAATATCACAGTATGTAAACAGTCAAATTTGCTGACCAAGTTAGATTTTGTTACAATTTCGTTTCTGGCTCATTTGTAGCATGTGCCAAAGCAATTGTCTGTAAATGCGTTAACGATTTAGGGCCATGTGATGATCTTTATTATTTAGTCATTTAAGTTTAGTATTGAAGTAAATATGTGAACACAGCACGGTATTCACTACAATGCTGTGCACCATCGGGGCAGTTGGTGGCGTAACGGTTATGGCATTCCCTCTGTGATCTGAAGGTTGCTGGTTTGAATCCCGTACCGGTAAAGTTACCACTGAGGTACTCATGAGCAAGGTACCGTCCAGGCTCTGGCCATGTTAGCTGCCCACTGCTCCTTCACGGATGGGTCAAATGCAGAGGTCACATTTGCTTGTGGTGCACTGTGAGCTGTGCTGTGTTCACAATGACAAATAATCACTCACTTTCAAATCATGATCTCTGGATTTCACCCATTCATGAATTAGCAGTGGGCAGCTTTTTGGCGGTGCTTGGGGATGGCACCTTGCTCATAAGTTCATGGAGGTCACGGGCGTCATCACTACTGTTTGCTATAAAGATTTTTAGAGTTGGTATAATTCCTGATCACACAGTCAGTAGAGCAGAGAAGCTTCACTTTACCTGTTAAATCATGTAAATATTCAGGGTGAATAAATAATAAATGTAATGTATAACTGGCGTTGGCGCTTGCCCAGAGTTGGTCCCTGCCTCACACCAGGAGACCCGGGATTGGCTCCGGTCCCCACGACCCCGACAGGGATCACTGGTCTGCCCCCTTTACTAATGGCTGATAAAGTACACGGCATTGGCATTAGTGGATACATTATATGTTGATGTGTAGGAATTTTAATATCATTCTTTACGTATACAATGCTTCATAGGATATATTAGAAATGTGTGTCATAATTATATTTATTTTACAATAATATGAATAGCACCATAGCACAGCGTAATAGCACCTTAGAATTACATTTAAAAAGAAAAAGGCGTTATGTTTATCAGTGCAAAAAGCTATTGTCACGTGAACTGGCACAGACGTCTGACAGGGCATGAGGTGGCAAAAGAAACAGCTACATTTTACAATAAAATGTTTTGTTGTAATTACTTTAGTCACATCATGTCCTGTTATCTGTGCCAGTTCATATTACAAATGATTTTTGCACTGATAAACATAACGCCTTTCTTTTGTAATCTCATATTACATCCAATGCTATTCTAAAGGATAATACTTGAACTATTTGCAAATTATGGATAAAATGGATATTCAACAATTATTTTAACTCTCATTTCATGCTTAGTGTTCCAAAATGGTGAGTCCTTCTGTGGACTTTATCTTACAAAACCACTTCTCAAATGTTCTACTGTAAATTAGGTCAATAAAAGCAAATTCTGAGAAAAATTGCATAACATGAACACAGTGCTGGTTTGAATCCCATACCGGTAAAGTTACCACTGAGGTACTCATGAGCAAGGTACCGTCCAGGTGCTGGCCATGTTAGCTGCCCACTGCTCCTTCACAGATGGGTCAAATGCAGAGGTCACAGTTGGTTGTGGTGCACTGTGAGCTGTGCTGTGTTCACAATGACAAATAATCACTCACTTTCAAATCACTCTCTCTGGATTTGACCCATTCATGAAGGAGCAGTCAAAAAACATTTGACATATTAAGACATATTGGGGAGTTGACGGGTGACC
>JAVGVS010002512.1:0-11382 GCA_032718565.1 Distichodus sexfasciatus
TAATAATAATGTACTTTCATACAATAAAAAATAAGAAATAATATCTTAATGTAATTACAAATAATACCAGGAAAAGAAGACAAGTTAGAGAACTAGCTATTGGAGTACGAATAAGTGTAATACTAAAAGAGAATAAAATAGAAAAAAGCTATATACTAAAATGTAAAAATTTTACAAGTTTTAAGGCATTCAGCTGCTCTGTGACAATTCAGGAGAGACTGGCATTTATCCAAATGATTCAGAGTCTTTCAATCTGTTGATTAAAGACAGAGTCTCTCTGCTGTAATTTGGGTTTAAAGCAGTCTTGCTCAGAGTCTCAGTGCTGGTGGTGCTGCTAGTGTCAGTTAGAGCCAGACTCCATCAATATATCATACCTCCCAACGCACCTTTAATAAACGTTACTGCATCTTGCTGGCAACTAAAATGCATAGACTTTACTGGTATGGTATTTAATTATTATTGAGCATGCATTAAAATTTAAATTGCTTTAGTGCTGGACAAAGTTAATCCCATGTTTACCTTTAAATCTAATGTAAATACTATTCCTGGAGACTACAGGCTGAGGTTGTTAAACTTGCAAGACCTTGACTAGGAGATGCACATAAATATTAGCAAAATAATCATCAGACAACATGCCTTGAGTTAGTTTTCCCCGTTTTCAGTAGTTTATTGATCATTTTGGTGCAAGAGTAAATAGTTGCAGTGAGCTACAGGGACAATGAATTGTTCTAAATTGTCAAAATGATCCGGTGGAAATATCTCAATTTCCATGCATTACAAAGGCATTCCATTCTAACTTGCACAAACATTTTAAAAACGCCAAAAGGGCCTGGCTGGAAAATAAAGCATGTAAACAGTCAATGCTGGTTGAATATTTTCATGAGAACTGGAAAATGTCGGTCGGAATGCTAAAAATGAGGAAGAAGGTAGGAAAACTGCAAGCGTTTACCTTCAAGAGGTTGAACAAGGCCTCAAAATGTTCAAATATTCACACGTGGCACATGGACGACAAAAATGTGATGTGTGAACAAACATATAAATAAATAAACCTTTTAATAATAAAACAACTGGAATAAAACTAACATACAAAAGAGAACAGAACAAACTGCTGGGAATTTGGCGATTAAAATGTCCTGCTTTCATATCGTTTTTTGCCGTTCACTGTATTTTCAGCACAATGAGCAAAAGGGAAAAAGAGCGCAACCTGAATGCGTCAAGCAAATAATTTTCATGACATAAAAAAGTACATTGTTTTCTATCTTTTTTGTTTTTTACAAATCTGTGCATTATTAAAAAATAGCTAAAAAACTGTGATCTTTACCCCGCTGTAAAACATATAAAAAATATCCTACAATAACAAAAGTAGAAATACATGTACACGTCTGATTATGTACAGTGGAAGGGAGGAAACTGAAATGTCCTGCATCAGTTTAAAACAAAGGAGAAATCTTCACATCTGTGGGAGGAGGAGGGTGGGGGGAGACGGGCCTAAATGCTCGCCTAAACGTTAGCAGAGGAGCGAAGGATGTTGAATCGTTTCAGAATCATGCGAATGGATCCCAAGTTGCGATTGACCTGCTCCAGACGGTTTTCCAGCGTCACCTGAGGACAAAAAGAGAAACCAAAACTATATGGGAAAGTGCTGAAGAAACTGTGGGTAAAAAAGGTAAAAATGATTTAAAAACTGTGTTATTTTGTGCCAAAATTCAGAGCGGAACATTCGCGAGCAAAATGTCTCGCTTAACTCTGCCTGCACGTGGGAAACATTTTTAACTAGCCAAACTGCGTGTTTGAAAGTGAAAGTGAGTGATTATTTGTCATTGTGAACACACCACAGCACACAGTGCACCACACTCTGCATTTGACCCATCCATGAAGGAGCAGTGGGCACTAACAAGAGCAGCGCCCAGGGAGCAGTGCTTGGGGACGGTACCTTGCTCATGAGTACCTCAGTGGTAACTTTACCGGCCCTGGATTCGAACCTGCGACCTTCTGATCCCGGGGTGAACGCCCGACCATTACGCCACCAACTGCTTCACTTAGCAAATGTGAGTTCACACATGGGCTGTGTCCCGAGCTGCGTACTACTGCACTTAATAGTATGGTAGGTAAGGTGCTCTTATCATACTTTTCTGTGTGGTAGTACTTTTCTATGGAGTATCACATGCTCTATTTGACTTGGTACACTACATAGGGCGGGAAGTGACTTTTTCTTAAAATGTTGTGCACTACACTGGAAATGCTCTGCCCTCACTCCACTCTGCTTTCACACTCGCTTGACTTGGTGCTGTGTTCGAATTGTCAGAACTATGGTGTTATTTTTGTGCCAAAATTCTGAGCACACATTGGAACTTTGCTGAGCAAAATCTCTTGTATTTACGCGCTCAACTCTACCTTCCTCAGTTATCGGCACTGGCAGATATAAGCACGAAAAACATGAGATATCGGCATCGGATGTTCATTCCCATATCGTGCATCCCTAGTTGCAAGCCTTGTCAGTGAAGCATGAGAGCGAAAATCCAAATTAACTGTGCGAGGTGACATCACCCTAACCCTAAACACAACACGCAGGTTTTACTGGGTTTAAAACAGAGGTGGAAGCTGACGTACCTCGTCCAGTCTGGTCTGCATGGTGACTCTGGCCCCGGCTCCGGGGATCCTGCTCAGCGCCGCTTCAATCTGCACGGAAATGAAATGAACAATTTTAGGATGTGGTGCCATTACTTGGAATTAGAGCGTCTCAGCAGGAACGGGAAGGAGCAGGAGGAGGAGGAGGAAAAGACTGGATTACAGTCCCGCCTCCTGCTAAGCATCTTTAATGCTGTTGACTTGTATTTCATGCATAAAATTTGTGAAGTCGCTTGAATGCTTGTTACTAGAGGTCAACCAATATTGGGGTTTTCAGGGCCGATATTGATACCGATTATTGCTAGTTAACGGGGCCGATAACCAATATTTGGAACCACTATACAAAAAGAAAGAGAATCTGTCACAATTTAGAATTTTATCCTCCTCTTCTCCTTCAGGTTGCGCTCCTTTACAAGGCTTCAGCCGTGACTGACTACTACTCGTGTGACATGTAGCCAATCAGAGTCTGTTGTAGGCGGGACATTAAATAAAGCAGTGAGTCGAGAGCAGACGGCAGTGGAGCCACAGCAGCGCACCTTGTAATTACTTAATATCGGTGACGGTCAAAATTAAACACCGATACCGATAATCGGCAAAATGTCTAATATCAGCACCGATAATCGGTCAACCCTGACTTGTTATTGTTATGGTTTATTATCATGGTGTTGGGGGTTGAAAAGTGCTAGTGTATCTCCAAAAATTACAATATTGTGAAAAGGAGTGTTTAAATGTTTCATTCTGTAAGTTGGTTCAAAAAGTCTTCATATGTGATTATGCTTTTCTAAAATGATACTGATGAGAAAGGGCTGCTTGGTTTTTTGGCAGATTTTTTATTTTGTCATTTCATTAAATAATGCAAGCCTTCATATATCTATATCCATTACAAATAAAGTGAAATATTTCAGGCCATTTTTAGATAACTTATTCAGTCAATAAATGTGGCACCGCTGAGCGAACATAATGTTAATACAAAGGTTTTAATTTTTAATTACAAAACGAATCACATCATCATAATTTTCCGTAGATGCACTAGAAGCTTGGTCCCATCTCACCTGCTGTTTTTCCTGCGTCAGCTCGTCGAAAAGCCTCTCAGCGTCGTCCAGTGAGTGGACCTGCGCCTGGTAGGAGAAGGAAACCTCAGTGTCGGGGTCTGGACCCTGCGCGACGCCTGCTGAGTCCTGCTCCCGAAACTCCGGATCTCCGCTTTCCTCTGACTTGCTGCTGTCCGACGATGGCGAGCGGCCACTCCTCGCCTCGGTGCTCGCTTTGGAAGACGAGCGCCTTCCTGACGGTCAAACAGGAGAACAGGACGTTCAGGACAAACAACACTCGGCCTCATTTACCAATATTTCAGATTTTATAGTACAATCTCATCCCACAGCATCCGCTAATAAATATCAACAGCATCTTAAACCTCAACGTTACGCTGATGCTGAACCGCTGTTGACAAAACTACCTTCAGGTCGCTCGTTGGGCTTAAACTGCAGTCTGGCTCTGGCGCTGGCTTGAGACGTCGAGGCGGAGCTGGAACCCCAATGATCAAAGTGTAAGTCAAACCTTAAACAGAGGCGATGGTGAACGGTGGAAACAAAAAGCGCAGGAACAAACAACTCTACCGAGCCTGTGAAGGGGTTAGGTCTGAACGATGTGACCAAAATCTCATATCCTGATAACAATATATATCACAATATAGTGCATTTTCTGTAAGTTCAATGGAACTTTCGCAAGCAAAATCTGGTGTCTGTGTGCGCTCAACACACACACAACTACACATACACACACACTCCGCACATGTTCATATGGAACGCCAAAGATGCCACAATTTGCCTATATTTTACCACGACTGACAGTGAAACACTGGTTTTTATGCTGTTTTATTTGTTTAAAATTGCGTTTTTTGTGGCGCTCTAGTATACTGGCGCTTTATAAGCCTTTGAAAACACAGCTTTTTGGCACTAGTAAGGTGCCTAGGGTTAGGTGAAGTGTGGCAGCTTTGGCGTTCCATAGATTTGAGCAATGAGGGTGTGGTGTGTTTGCAGTTTAAAAGGCGCATTTAAAACACAACCGCATCAACACGTGCTGGTACCTGTTATGCAGATGCTGTTGGCAGTGCAGCGGCCGGCCAAATGCAGTGGAGACGTTCTCGGCCGGGCAGCGCTTAGGACTGGACTTAGCCGAGAGAGGCTGGAGCAGAGTTTCTCTTTTTGCTGGAAAAAGAATGAAAAATAAAAGAATAAATAAAAGAGAAAAAAGCAGATGCACATTCTTTTTAACAGTTGTAAAAACTTAGGGCGTAACGATGCATCAATACTCCATTCAACAATCAATGCGTATTGATCCAAAATGAAAACATCATAATGCCTCTTTATATCGAAGGGGAGGTCTATTTTTATTAAAAGATCACTGCTCATTTTATTTTACCCCTGTCCAAACTTACAGAGAATACCTTTATCCTCCTACACTTAGAACTTAGGACTTAGTACCCACTGTTCATTGTTTAAAGGCCCCAAGCTTGAATGTTTTCCCCAATTGCCAGACGTTTTGGATAAAAGCATCTGTCAAGTGTAATGTAAAGTAATGTAATTTAACAGAGTTTGGGATGGTACAGCAGTTGGATGGGAACAGGGTGTGTGTACTCACTGGGCGTGGAGGGAGGAGCGTGTCTGTGTGCTCTCGGCGGCAGCGAGGATGAGCGGTGGCCCTCCGGTGAGAGGCTTCTCTGGGCTCGGAGCACGGCGCCTCCCCTCTCTTCAAACGACTCTCTTATACTGTCCACGAATGCTACTGTAGGTCTCCTGCTCCCCAACCCTGAAACACACACGCACTTAAAACCTCGTCCACGACGCGATAGTAAAAATAATGGGACTGCTGTACTGTTGACACTACACAACCTCCCAATCATAGGTTCCGTCAGTAGTGCAGTGTGAACAGACAAAAATGAAAACTAGAGAGGCATTTCAGCAAGAATATGCAAATGTGATTGCTCTCTTGCCGCAAGACTTGCAAGGTGGTTGCTAGGCAGAGTCTAGGTGCGAGCAAGGTTATTACGATAGATCTTAAGGAGTTTCCAGCTGGTTCCTATGGTGGTTGCTAGGTTATTAGAGTGGTTGCTATGGTAATGCTAGGTGGTTGTTATGGTGTTGCTAGGTGGGTGCAAAGTTATTATGGTAGTTCCTAAGGTGTTTCCAGGTGGTTGCTATGGTGGTTGCTGGGTCATTAGCATGGTTGATATGGTATCGCTAGGTGGTTGCTAGGTGCGTGCAAGGTTATTATGATAGATCCTAAGGTGTTTCCAGGTGGTGGCTATGGTGGTTGCTAGGTTATAAGAGTGGTTGTTATGGTGTTGCTAGGTGGGTGCATGGTTATTATGATAGTTCCTATGGTGTTTCCAGTTGGTTGCTATGGTGGTTGCTGGGTTATCAGAGTGTCGATATGGTGTTGCTAGGTGGTTGCTAAGCTGTTGCTAGGTGGTTGCTAGGTGTGTGCAAGGTTATTATGATAGTTCCCAAGGTGTTTCCAGGTGGTTGCTAGGTTATTAGAGTGGTTGATATGGTATTGCTAGGTGGTTGCTATGGTGGATGGTAGGTTATTAGAGTGGTTGCTATGGTGTTTCCAGATGGTTGCTAGGTTATTAGAGTGGTTGCTATGGTGTTGCTAGGTTATAAGAGTGGTTGCTATGGTGTTGCTAGGTGGGTGCAAGGTTATTATGATAGTTCCTATGGTGTTTCCAGTTGGTTGCTATGGTGGTTGCTGGGGTATTAGAGTGGTCGATATGGTGTTGCTAGGTGGTTGCTAAGCTGTTGCTAGGTGGTTGCTAGGTGCGAGCAAGGTTATTATGATAGTTCCTAAGGTGTTTCCAGGTGGTTGCTAGGTTATTAGAGTGGTTGCTATGGTGCTTCCAGATGGTTGCTAGGTTATTAGAGTGGTTGCTATGGTGTTGCTAGATTATTACTGGAGGAGGCGTAGATGCTCTTCGTCAATGCTCGTCCTTCCGTGGTTCTGGTGTCTTCTAGTTGAATCAGAGCCTTCATCATGGGTGCGAGCGGGACGTCCCTCCTCATCGCCTCCTTACCAACAGCGGCTGACTCCTGGACCGTTTCTCTCTCCGGGGGTGACAGTCGCCTGGATACGGGGGATGTAACGTGCATAGAATTTTGTTGATCCCTTTTTTTACGACTCTTGCAATAAAGTGTAGGCAAAACCAACGACACTAAAGCAATACCCTCTTGTGTTCACTCTTCCTCCGTCAGAATCTCCGACAGTCTTGACGCTGCTGCCGTCCATGTCGCGCTGCCTTTTACTCGGTGACAGCAGGAGATCGGGATGGTGGAACAAACTAGAGAGGACAGTAGTCCAAATGAGAACAGTATTAGGGATGCACGATAATATCGGAACTGTATCAGAATCAGCCGATAATTGCTTTTTGTATCAGCATTGGACCGATGCTTAGACTTTGCCGATATTTGATGACACATTTATTGGAGCGCTTGTGCAAGGCGTGTCCAAATTCCGGGGTGGGATTTTATTTGGCCTGAGCCGTCTTGTCTTAAAATGTGTGGCGTTATTTTGAGCCACATTTCTGAGCACGCAGTGGAACGTTCAAGAGCAAAATCTCTTGTCTTTATGTGCTCAACTCTGCCTGTGAAAGCACAAGAAAATTTTAAACCAAGTAAATTGCTTGTTTGCTTCACTTAGAGAATGTGAGCTCACACATGGGCCGTGTCCTGAGTCGCGTACTACTGCACCTAATAGTATGGTAGGTAAGGCGCTCTATTCATATTTTCTATGTGGTAGTATGCATCTCAGGAAAGAGTCGAGGTTGTAGCTTAATGGTTGTCTACACACTAGGTAGTGCACACGGAGTGTCACACGTGTCCTATTTGACACTACCTAGGGCGGGAAGTGACTTTTTCTTAAAATGTTGTGCACTACGTTGGAAATGCTCCTCCCTCGCTCCACTCTGCTGCTTTCACACTCACTTGATTGCTGCTGTGTTAGAAATGTTAATGTGACAAAACTTGCACAGTGGGAAAATCTTGTCTTTACATGCTCAAAAATATCGGATATCAGGATTGGCCAATAATTCCCATATCGTGCATCCCTAAAAAATACATGAACATTGAACTCTCTGGGAACGGAGAAATATCACAGTCGGAAATGCTGTTGTAAAGTACTGGACGAGACAGTGTCTGGAATCGGACTGAGGAGGAGAGGTGTGTGTGTGTGTGTCTCTCACCCCGCTCCTGAAGGCTGCAAGTGGCTGTGTAGAGCCTGTCGAGCTCGAACCACGTTCTCATGTTCCAGCTGTTTAACTTGTGCTTCCAGCTTGGAGATGAGCCTAAAAACATGTGCTATTTAAGACTTGACTCATTTCACAACTCAACTCTACAGCTAATTCAGCTTCACCAACATCACGTACCTCCTCAGTTCGGATACCTCTTCATTGGCATCAGAGAGCTTGTTCTCAGTTGTAATCAGTTTGTCCTGTGAAAATACAAATATTTAGGTTTTCAGGAATAGAGTCAATTTTCAATTATTCAAGCAGGACACAATTTACCTTCACTCCGTCGTGGTCCTTCCGTAATGAGTCGTACTCCTGAAGCAGCTGTGGGAGATTTGGGAGAAGAGTCATTGTGGAATAACTTTGGGATGATGAAAACGAGCAACGTTTGCACTAAAAACTAGGGGTGTAACGGTACCACGATCTACACCGATACGATGATCTAGTTCAACCCAATATTAAAATGATCAGACATCATACATATTGTAACATCGATTTACATAGAACACATGTATTTTTATTAAAAGAGGAGATTGTTTTTCTTTTATTTTTCAGTTTTTCACGTCTATTCTTTTTTTGTTGCTTTTGTGATTGGACATAAATGACACGGGGGCTGGGTGATATGATGAAATATATCGGATGGAGATGAAAACGTCTTATCGTTTCATATTCTATTGGATTTCCAAAACTGGACTTTTCAAAAGTGGCCCCAGTGGAAGAGGGGAGAGTAGAGAGCAGCTCACGTCCTGCAGCATCTTGTGCTCCTCGTTTGCGCTGGCGTCCCTGTCATCTGCCCGTCTGTACGCCTCCTGCGCGGCCTCCTCCAGCTGCCTGACGCGGTTCCTCATGCGCCCCAGCGCAGCCTCCTTCTCCCTCGCGTTCTGGCCGCTCTCCTTCAGGCGCTCCTGCAGAGTCTGCACCATTCCGCCGGCCGTGTTGTAGCGCTCCGACCACTCCGCCTGCCAAACAGCAGCGGCACAGCAGCATAATATATCAATATCGGGATATGAAATTTAGTTCATGTCACACAGCCAGTATTTGGAGTAACGCATTACAAAAGTAACGAGTTACAGTAACAGATTACTTTTTGCGGTAATGTAGTAATGTAAGGCACTACTTATCTATTTTCACTAATATTTTACTCGGTACATGTTCAGTAACGTGTGCGTTACAAAGCACTTTTAACCAAAAATGTATTTGTTTAAAAACAGCAAGACCGCAAGACCTCATATTAATTATCTGTGATTTTAAAAAAATGTGCGAGAGTTGTATTTGCTGTTCGTGGTTAGTTGAGCCCCTTGCACAGTGCATCACATAGGGCTGAGATGACAGAAGACAGTACTTTTGCGAGGTGGACATTTGCGCATTACTTTGAGTTCGTCAGGGATAAAGACAAAAAGAATGTTTTAGTCAAGTGCAATCTTTGCCCAAACCCTAAAGAACTATCGACGTTGAGAAATGGCGCTAGCAATTTGAAAAAACACCTCGTGCATTATGCATGACTTATGTTGAGAATCTCTTAAATTCAAAGAGAATAAAGGAATGACAATCATAAGAAAAATGCATCTTTTCTTGTTGTTAAGCATTAATGTGGAATATAGTTGTTTTGTTTAATGATGAACAAGCCTAGAACTAGTCATTTTTCATTTTGGCTGTTAATGTTTCTTGAACTGTTTCTTAAGCTCTTACTTTGCCAGTTATATTAATCATATTGTTTGTAGCCTGGTTAGCACAATCATTATGCTACAAAACATCACCTTTTACTGGGCATGTAATGATCTGCAATATATTTTTTCTGATATTAGAATGTCAAGTTATATTTTCAGTTATTTTGGTGAAAGTAACTGAAAAGTTACAGAAGTCATGTAACGATTACAATTCTGAGACAGTAATATTGTAAGGTAGCGGATTACATTTGAATACCAGTAACAAGTAATGTATAGTGTATTACACTTTGCAAGTAACTTGCACAACACTGCGCACCGCCCTGTGCAAATTGTTTTTAGGCTGCACTAGAGCTGGGCGATATGAACAAAAACATTATCACATTTTTTTTAAATATTGATCGATTTCGATAATTATCACGATATATTGTCATATTGTGGATTTTTTTTTTTTTGATTCTTATACAGACTGAATGAACAAGTTAAATTAATAGAACAATATTAAACAAGTTTCTACTTGAAGCGCTCTGAGCACTGCGACAAAAAACGTCTCCATCTTTTTTTCCCGCTGAAGGCGCTTAGCACTCATAGGATTTGGTTTAAAAATAGCCAAAGAACGGCAAAAGAGAGCCGTCAACACCTCACTTCCAGAGCGCTTTCTCGGTGCTTGTTGTTGCCAAGTCACGAAAAGCCTCATCGGGTACTTTCACGTTCGTATTTGATTATTTTTTCCCCAGGCGGACGTAGTTAAGGCGGGACGCGTTTGTCGTCAAAGCGTCCTCTGTAGCTATAAAGCGCTGCGGGAAACCCTGCATTTTCATGCCCTTCTTCACTCACCGCGGCGTCCTGGTTGTCCGACATCTTTTCTTAGGGCCGCGATATACTTAACGCTACGTGGCGGGTGCGCTTGTGGACGCTGCTGCCACGCATACTTTTTGTTAATCTTGAGGTGGCAGAGTCCACCATGAAAGCGTCCAGTCCGCCGTTAAGGGACAGAAGAATAGTTAGAAGTAGAAAGCGGCAGAGCGAGAAAACATTTAGCTGTGAAATTTGGGAAGAAAGATTAAAAAATATATATTTGCATTCGGATACAAAAGCGTTAAAAACAAAACAAAAACCCAGCGACACCGTTCAGCCGTGTTGACAGTAAACAACGATGCTGACGTCACGTGGCAAAACTTGAATACACAAGCGCTCGTAAATTTATGACAACATGCTCGGCGGACACGTCACGAGAGCGCGTGACAGCCGTGATGCGTGCGCACAAGCGCTCTGATCGTTAAGTATCTCGGCCCGCGACCACTCGAGAAGGGTCTGGATGCAGATCTCCACTGTGGCTGAGCTCCTCCGTCAGGACATCTCCTCTGAGGGAAAGGAAATGACGCACAAGGACGAAGAACCGCGCCTAACCCAAACCCTAGTCATATGTATGACGTCATTTCCTTTCCCCAGAGGAGGTCTGCAGCCATACTTACGACGGCGTTTTAGTGCCGAGATTACTGAGATTACGAGATTAAACTCGAAACCACGAGAATAAAGTCGAAATGTTACGAGAATAAAGTCGAAATGTTACGAGAAAAAAGTCGAAATGTTACGAGAGTAAACTCGAAACCACGAGAATAAAGTCGAAATGTTACGAGAATAAAGTCGAAACCACGAGAATAAAGTCGAAATGTTACGAG
The DNA here is from genome assembly GCA_032718565.1 of Distichodus sexfasciatus. Lineage (NCBI taxonomy): Eukaryota > Metazoa > Chordata > Actinopteri > Characiformes > Distichodontidae > Distichodus > Distichodus sexfasciatus. The sequence continues at coordinate 11,256 of JAVGVS010002512.1, forward strand.
AATAAAGTCGAAATGTTACGAGAATAAAGTCGAAACCACGAGAATAAAGTCGAAACCACGAGAATAAAGTCGAAACCACAAGAATAAAGTCGAAATGTTACGAGAATAAAGTCGAAACCACGAGAAT
>JAVGVS010002513.1:0-11112 GCA_032718565.1 Distichodus sexfasciatus
ACTTGCAGACTGACTCGCACTGAACTGTTGTTTTTGGTTGATGCGGAACACTATGGCATGAGCAGTTTATAAATTTTCAGAATTTTTGAAAACCATCACTGTTTTGTAAAGCTGACATTTGGAATTTGGAAAAGTCTAATTGGGACAGAGGAAACGGGGGCTTGATTTTTAATAAGATTGTGCCCGAGAGCTTCCAGATTTGTTACCGCTGCTTTACCGGGAGAGTGGCGTAAACTGTTATCACATTATCAATTCCTACTGAATAATTGGCAGCTTTAACCGAAAGAGCGGCTCGACGAAGGGCAAGGAGGCGGGGTGGAAGGAAACGCGGTGTAAAAACCCGGGACGTGCACGTGCTGCAGGGAAACGTGTAAATATGCTTTCGGAGTCGTTCAGGATCACTGCATATTTTCACAGTTCTTCATTTAAGATCAGGAAGGGAGGAGGGCGGAGGTGTTCGACTGGAGCGGGAGGTGTAAATTTGTTCCCTGTTCCCCCAGTTCTCGGGTGAAAATGGAGCTATATGGTGCGCCTCGCCAGCCCGGAGTGTAAATTGAGCTGCTGTAATCTGTGTTTAGACTCCGCCGTCGGGTGAAACCTGGCACATGCTGAAAGAACAAAAAAGTCATTCTCATCCCCTCCCTTGTTCTTTAGAAGGAATCTTTCCGTCTGCTTTTTTGCGGAACAGGTGAGGTGACGGTCTTCACCAGGCTGTAGACTCATTCAGGATAAAAACTCATCTGTCTCTTGTCCGGTGTGCTTTTTATTTTTATTGAATTTATTTTTGCACAAAACGTGCCATGCTCTGATGATGTTCTGCTCTGATGATGCTTTCTATCTCTTATCTCTCCTTTGTTTGATGCGAACTTGTGCCATTTGGGTTTCTTCTCCTCCGTCTTCCATTAATGTGCTTCCTCCATGTGCTTTTTCTCGTTTTTGTACTGCAGAAACATAAAGAGCGAGACCGCCACAAACCTAAACACAAGAAGTCCCTGGAGCTCTCGCCCTCCTTGGTTCCAGCACTGATGGTTACCTCGGAGAAGGTGAGATTCCGTTTATGGATATTTAGCATTTTATATTGATGGATATCATGCACACAATCAGAAATAACAAGACAAGAATTATTTCCCTCTCAGCATTAATCTTTATAGACGGTCAAAAAGGGCTCTGTAGCTTTAGCTCATAACTTTGACAAATGTGAAAAAGGGATTATATTATATGATTGACGGATGGATGGATGAGAAGGTGGATGGATGGATGGATGGATGAGAAGGTGGATAGGTGGATGGATGAGAAGGTGGATGGATGGATGGATGGATGAGAAGGTGGATAGATGGATGTGAAGGTGGATAGGTGGATGGATGGATGGATGGATGGATGAGAAGGTGGATGGATGGGTGGATGGATGCTTGGATGAGAAGGTGGATGGATGGATTAATGAGAAGGTGGATAGGTGGATAGATGGATGGATGGATAGATGGATGAATGAGAAGGTGGATGGATGGATGGATTAATGAGAAGGTGGATAGGTGGATGGATGGATGAGAAGGTGGATGGATGGATGCATGGATGAGAAGGTGGATGGATGGATGAATGAGAAGGGGGGTGCATGGTGGATGGATGGATGAGAAGGTGGATGGATGGATGAGAAGGTGGATGGATGGATGGATGGATGAGAAGGTGGATGGATGGATGAATGAGAAGGTGGATGGATGGTGGATGGATGGATGGATGAGATGGTGGATGGATGGATGAGAAGGTGGATGGATGGAGGGGAAGTTTGATGGATGGATGAGAAGGTGGACGGATGGATGGATGAGAAGGTGGATGGATGGATGCATGGATGAGAAGGTGGATGGATGGATGCATGGATGAGAAGGTGGATGGATGAATGAAAAGGTGGATGGATGCATGAATGAGAAGGTGGATGGATGCATGAATGAGAAGGTGGATGGATGCATGAATGAGAAGGTGGATGGATGGATGAATGAGAAGGTGGATGGATGGATGAATGAGAAGGTGGATGGATGGTTGGATGAGAAGGTAGATGGATGGATGCATGGATGAGAAGGTGGATGGATGGATGCATGGATGAGAAGGTTGATGGATGAATGGAAGAGAAGGTGAATGAATGGTTGGATGAGAAGGTGGATGGATGGATGCATGAATGAGAAGGTGGATGGATGGATGAGAAGGTGGATGGATGAATGGATGAGAAGATGGATGGATGAATGGATGAGAAGATGGATGGATGAGAAGGTAAATGGATGGATGGATGAGAAGGTAAATGGATGAGAAGATGGATGGATGAGAAGGATGGATAAATATATGAATGGATGTGGATGGAGGTGGATTAATGAATGGATAGATGGATGGATGGATGGATGAGAAGGTGAATGGATGGATAGTTAGATGTTCTGTTCTGCTACTTTTAAGTGCAAATAAAACATTTCTTGCGTTCATCAGTAATTTTGTAGTGTAGATCAGTATTTTCTTGGGGAATAATTTTTGCAAATGAAAGACATTTACATGAACTACAGAAATACACCGCAGATGCAGAGTTCATTAATTAGGGGAGACGTCCAAAATGTCCTCAGGTCTTCAATTTCCTATCTATGAAAATCCTGCAAAGGCCTCTACACTCTCCTCCGTTTTCCTCCTTTAAAGAGCTACAACAGCAGCGGCGGCAGCGGAAGCGTGTCGTCCATATCCTCCTCGCAGAAGCGGCTGGAGGACGGAGGAGGCCGCTTCACCAACGCCAACTTCCAGGAGGTTCCCTCCCACTCGGGCACCAGCTGCAAGGAAGGGGCCTCCTCCGACACCAAGAGCTCCGAGGGCAAGAGCCGCAAGTCCAGCAGCCACGCTTCCAACTCCGGCTCCGGCTCCGGCTCCCGCGGTCGCAAATCCAACCCCAACAAACCCCACGGCCCCGTGGTCACCATCGCCACCTCTTCCACCGTGCCGTCCTCCTCCAGCCCCTTTCAGCAAGGTAAGTGATTGGCAAAAAAAAGTCAGATCTTTCAAAGATGATCTGTTGTGTATCGAAATACATGAAGTATAATGGGATTTAGTGACGAAACATTTTAAAATGGAATCTTTTGTAGGAGTGTTGAAATGAGTCACATAACTAGAGCTGGGCGATAAATCGATTTTATCAACTAATTTGATTTTTTTGTTTAAGACGATGTGCAAAATGAAAATCGGGAATCACGTCGATTTATTGTAGCTTCAGGTTAATACCACTGAGTAAATGATGCTCACAAAATATTTTGTGCTTTTAAAAAAAAAAATCGTGAGGTACTTTATAGCGCCCAGACCGCTGTCAAGACTTCCCGCCCCTTCGGAGACCAGCAGACAGTAGGAAAACGGCAGCGCACGCATCAACAAGTGAGGAGCTCGTCTCAAAAAGCGCCAGTGTCACCTCCGTCATTTGGAAGTGGTTTGGCTTCGCTAAGTCCGACACTGAACAAAACTGTAAAGTTTGTTTCAAGTCGGTGGCTACTAAAGCTAGCAGCACAACAAACTTATTTCAGCATCTCCATCAGAGGCACGTACCCGAGTGGTCGGAGTGCCTAGCTATGCGGCAAGCGCAAGCAAGCGGCAGCTTCCAAACACCCGCTAAAAAAAGCAGATAACAGCAGCGTCTTTTCTGCGTTGCGTACCATACGATAAGAAAGGAAAGAATGGAAAGAACAATGGAAAGAAATTACGGATGCAGTGACATTTCATATCGCCAAAGATATCATGTGCATTTACACTGTTGAAAAATGCGGGTTTGTCCGGATGTTAAAAACTATTGACCCCAAAATATGAGCTCCCAAGCCGAAAGTATTTTACACAAGTAGCCCTACCACGTTTATATAGCAGTACACGTGAAGAAACCATGTGCTGTTTTACTCAACTACGTCAGACCTGTGGTGCAAATATTTTGATGGAGAAGTCTTAAGTATAAATCTATATCAGCTAATATATTTTTTAAGGAGCACTTTAGTTTTGTATATATTTCTTTTAAAATTCGTAACTTAGAAACTATTTTTTTTGCACTTGTGAACCTGTGTTAACTACTAAGACCAGGAGAGAATACAGTAAAAACAACAATAAATGCTCTTCCTAAATCATGCTTACGTTGTGAGAGTAAAAATTAAATTTATTTGCATAATGTCTTTGTTTTTTATGTATATCAATAAATTTTGAATCGGAAATTGGGTCCAAGTTTGAAAAAATCTGAGATTTTAGTTATAGGCAGTATCGCCCCGCTCTACATATAACTGATGCTAAAACGCTCCCTTTCAGTCAAATCTTCCCCTTTATCGCAGACAAAAGTTTATTCCGAATGCGGGCGTTCATCTCATTATTGTGACACGGCTTGAGTTGCTTGTGGGGGATTGTGGGAAATGTAGTTCTCTCCCAGAAAGGCCAAAAGCTAAATAATTCATCAGATTACACAATTAACCGATGGAAAAAGTTGATAGAATACTTATAAAATAAAATTGTTAATATAATAAATGCAATAAAATAATCGATAGCTGCAGCACTAAGTATTATAACGTACACAGTACACTCCACTTCAGTAAAAAGTGGTGTCTTCTTATTTGTGTAGTAATACGGTTCTGCATTTGACCCCTCCATGAAGGAGCAGCGGGCAGATTTTTAGCAGTGTCCAGGGAGCAGTTCTTGAGGACAGTACCTCGGTGGTAACAAGACTTGAACCGGGTCAGATCACAAGGCGAACTCCTTAACCATTATTCTCCCAACTGCTCCGTGATTTTAATCAGTGGGTCACTTGACATGAGAGCTGTTGTAAACACTGGTTTGGTCTTCGTTCAGGTGGTAATTTATTGATGGTCCCTAAGTGATGACGATGAGCAGACCAGTGGCACAGCAGCTACATGAAACCCGTTCTTAACTTGGCTGTCATACCGGGCATTGCTTGGTGCATGGTTCATTAGGGTATAGTGTATTAGTGAACTTACCGTATCTTTTTAAAGTGCCCCTGTTATGCCTTTTCAAATATGATCTTTCATGCAGTGTGTCATGTAGCTGTATGTGAACATAAACTATCTGCAAAGCTGTGACGCCGACAGTGCACGATAAATGAAGTTTTTGTCTATCAAAAAAAAGAGTCGGCTCACGTTCGCCTAAACGAGTCGTCAGCAATTCAAATCTTTTTCTGTTACGGCCACACGTCACGAAGTAACATATTTGCATATTGTCCGCCCACGTTCTACGTCGCAAACAACTTGCCCGCCCACAAACAGTACAATTTCCACGTGGATTACATCATGTCAAGAAGACGCTATATCCTGCGCTGTGAGAGGAAATTTGTTTTATATGCCCTTCCGAAAGATGAATCTACAAAGAATGAGTGGTTAACGTTCATTTTTTCAACAACACCTCAGCAGTACAATTCCAATCTTGTGTTGTGTTCGCGTCATTTTACTGATGACTGCTTTATTGTATTGACTGGTCTCCAGAGCTATCGTTCAGTTATGGCAATGGGCGTTTCGTTTTCCGACACACGCTGTAGCGGTAGACCAATCATAAAGGACTGCACCATCTGACCAATCACAGCAGTGAGGGCTCACGGAGAGGAGGGGTTTAGACAGACTGATTCTTCAAACTGCTTCACACGAGTCGTTTACGAATCATTTAAAAAGTGGGGTAAAATTAAATCTATTTTTGGAGAGAACGAAAGTGTTTTTTGACCTTGCATACATGTAAACCTGTTTTAAGAGACTCATAAAACAATATTAGCAACCTTTAAAATGGCATAATAGGGGCACTTTAAGTAACACCGAGTTCTGAATCATATCAGTCGAGGCTGTTGGTACTGCTGTAGTACTCGAGTCCCCTCTCGTCTTGAGGCCAGTTTTTGAAAGTCTCAGTTTTGTCATGGACTTGCACAAAGAGGACTCGGCTGCTGCCAAAAAGCTGCCCACTACTCCTTCACAGATGGGTCAAATGCAGAGGTCACATGTGGTTGTGGTGCACTGTATGATGTGTTCACAATGACTTAAATATCAGTTTGTCACAACTCTAACGATTGTTCCAATAACTCGAATAATTCTATTACAAAAAATGTTTGAGGCAAGTTTTCTGGAATGGAAGCTCGGTTTAATTCATTTTACCCACTAGAGCAGCTCCGCTTGTATTTCACACGGACGCTTAATAGTGACACGTTTTCAGTGGCGCGATCAAGACGAGACCTGATCCCTCTGCATGTGAAAGTATTTGTGAGATGTTCCGTGCACTAAAACAGAAGTAAATGCATAACAACGCATAAATGACATTTTTCGCGACGCAAACGCTGTTAATGACCGCGCGCATGGACGTCATTACTCGCTAAAACGCTCCAGTTCGGTCTAAATGTCCCCTTTATTACAGACACAAACCATATTTTAGCTGATAAATAACCACAACAACCAGTGTTCTACTCACAATTCTGCCGCTTATTTAGATTTTCCATCGTTTATTCTGGAACGCGCGCCCGCGCTTCATTGTGCGCTCTGGGGGGCGGAGGATTGTGGGAAACGTAGTTCTCTGCAAAAGCAGCTCATTTTATAGGCCAAATTGGTTCAAAATGACGAACTTCAGTATTTCATTTTCAGTTGATCAAATGTTTCAGTTTTATAATGTTATAGTGTAATCAATAAGAAAGAAGAAATATTTTTATGTCTAAACAAAAATTTTTGAGAACTTAAAATCAAGCATTTCCTTAAGCATAACAATAATTCAGACGTTTTTGAAGAAAAGAGACTCGGCGACTGTATCGTATTTGTATCGTATCGACAGATATCTAAATGTACAATATGGGTATCGGACATTAAAAACGTGGTATCGTCCCATCGCTAGTAAAAACGGTAATGTACAGGACGGTTTTCTGGTAATATTTCCTAAATGAATACCTAGAAACAGTGGCTTGCGCCTGCATGCTGAAAGACTGGTGTGTGACAGTTGAGCAAGTGTGTTGTGTCACGGCTGGATGGAGTCCAGAGCGCCGAGCGTGGAGTGTGTGTCTGATAAGAGCGTCGTCTGGCTGGCTGCTGCTAGCGCTCTAATCTGGAGGAGGGAAGCTCGGAGTCGGCCTCGTTGCCGCTGTGTGTGTGTGTGTGTGTCTATGCATGCAAACGCATGTTCTCTTTCCCTTGCTATTTATCTGCCTGCTTTGAGGACATAGAAAGCGAGGTCATATCTGGAAATTTCAGGCTAATCTTAGGGCTGGACGATATGACCGCAAATCAGGATCGCGGTTAATGAGACATTTCAAATCCGTGCTGATTAACGAATGGCTATTTTGTTCCAGTTTGGGTTTTTTTCGCTCTCAAAGTTCACGGACAAGGTTTCTACTGTAAATTTGGCAACTGCTAATTCTGGGATATTTTTCTAATAAATGAGAGCAGTCACATGACGACACACACGTGGTAGTATGATTTTTGGGGGGGACAGCACATGAAAGTGAAAGTGAGTGATCATTTGTCATTGTGAACACAGCAAAAGCACACAGCGCAGCACACCGCAGTGTGACCTCTGCGTTTGATCCTTCCATGAAGGAGCAGTGGACAGCTGACATGGGCAGTACTTGGGGACGGCACCAAAGTGGTAACTTTACCAGCCTTGAATTGGAACGTGTGACCTGCTGATCACGGGGCGAATCCTCTACCGTTACGCCACCAACTGCCCCCGTGAACACACACAGGAAAAGATTGTTTTTAAAGTATTAACCAGATTTGATCAAAAGTTTATCTTTGTGGGAAAGATTTAAACGATTAAAGCTTCCGGGTGTTGGTTTCCATACATTTTTGATGAATTGCCCAGCCCTAAAAAATAGTCACCTTTTCTTGTTTTATTCATGTTTTGTTGTGTTTTATTTGCTGGACAGTGAAACAATCAGTCATTTTTTTGGAAATATTTTTGAGCGTTGCACAGACAAGAGGTTTTGCTTGTGAAAGTTCCCCTGTGTTTGCAGAAATGTGCTTTGTTACTCGTCCCTCCAGGGTTTCACAGGACTTTTTTGAGATTGTTGCGGCCTAATTTTGCGGCGGCTTATCTAAAAAATTGCGATGAAAGTTGCTGTGTTTTTAGGCGTTTTGTTGCAATGAAGTTGCGGGAGCGAGTCATGAATTGCGACGAATTTGCAGGGATTGGCTGATGGATGCGATCGAAATCCTGTATGGTGACGTATATGGTTCTCGGGATGTGAAATGACGTGTCGGAGTATGAGGTTTTGGTTATATCGCGCAGCCCTATTTTTGGTTATTATAACTTTGTTATAATGTTTTTTGTCAGTTAGAGACTGATTATCAATTCGTCTTTAGTTTGTTTATGTGAACTAGTAACGTAGATGGTCAATATAAGCTGCATCAGGGATATCAGAATTGTATATTGTAATAAATGTTGATATTGATCAGTGTAGAAAAAATAGTGATAATATTTTTGGGCGTATTGATTGTCTGCATCGTCTGTGTGGAATGTTGTAGTTCAGCAGCACAAGAGCAGCTCACTTATTCAGTCCCTTCAGGATTTCGCGAGCCTTTTTTGAGGTTGTTGCGTCTTAAAATGCCTGATTTCGCGGCAGCTTTTCTAGAAAATTGCGGTGAAAGTTTTTAGCCGTTTGGTTGCAAAGTTGCAGAAAGAAGGTGCGATTTGCCCACTTTATATTCAGTCGTTAACAGTGAATCAAATCGAAAGGGAACTAAAGCAGTATATACGCCTTGTGGGGTGTTTGCGCCCGATCAGGGTTGGTCCCCGGGGTTTCCCCCGCGACCCCGATAGCGATTAAGCAGTTCAGGTAATGACTGACTGACTGACTGAAACAACCACTGTTATTTGTGTTAACCTTTAACCATTTGGTGATTTTTAAAGACCTTTTTACCACACGTTTCCTGCGTCTTCCAATCGTAACGAGGAAGTGAGTTCGCGGGCGCGCGTATGGCTCAGCATAGTGCTGGGCGTTAAAACGTCCTCGATATTTTATCGAGAAAAACGTGATGACGATAACGATGATAAACGTAAGCTATAAAATTCGATCACACTTGTTCGCCCACTATGCGACAGCACGTTGAGACAGACAGTATCTTTGGCCGATCACGTAGCTTGGCGTAACGCCAGCACAAAAGCCAATCGCGGCCAATGATGAAAATTTGCCCATAACACACGAAAAAGCCGCGTGGTAAACATTAGCAAAGTGGTCGCGTGCCGTTCTCAGCGTTCTCTTGACGCGTCCGCTAAGCATCAAAAATTTACGAGAGCTGCAGTACCAGCAATAATTGGGGCGGCAGTGCGTTTAGGTTTTGCCACGTGACGTCAGCATCGTTGTTTATCATCAACACGGCTGAACGGTTTCGTCGTCTTTTTTGCACCTTTGTAACATTCGAATGCAAGTAATTTTTATCTTTCTTCCCTCATTTCACGGCAAAAGGTTTTCTCGCGCTGCCGCGTTCTACTTCTTCCTCTTCTTCTGTCGCTCTAAGAAAAATTTTAAAACCAAATCCTATGAGTGCTAAGCGCCTTCAGCGGGAAAAAAAGATGTCGGTGGAGACGTTTTTTTGCCGCAGTGCTCAGAGCGCTTCAAGTAGAAATTTGTTGAAAATCAATCTTATTTGTTTAATATTGTTTGATTATTTTAACTTGTTCATTCAGTCTTAACAGAATGACAATTATCAAAATTGACTGTGATAATATTTTTGTTCATATCGCTCAGCTCTAGCTCAGTGTTTTGTAGGAAACAACGATTGGTCAAAAAACTGCAATTGCAAGGTCACGATGAATTTGCGGGGATTGGCTGAATATGCGTTAATAGTTGCGATTGCAACGTTGCGAAATCCTGGAGGGTCTGTTTATTTAAAAATGCATAAAGAGTAATTAACCACAAGATAGTAAATGTAGGTTTTTCTCACACCAACAAAATCTAAGGTTGTACTTTACGCCGGGTGATTTTCTGCTCAAATTCAGCCACCTTTTTTACTCGTGCGACTATTTTTTTTAGATCGGCCCGTGTTTCAGCTTAACCGCACGCCATGTAGTATGCGCGGTGTAGTATACATGGGGTAACAAGCACCGATTAACCCCTCACCACCAGCTCCCGATCAGCAGTCGTACGGTGGGATGAAAATCAAACCTGCTTGAAATTCCGCTCGTCCCTCACGAGGGTATCACACTGTTGAAGCAGAGCCGCGAGCCGACTCACCTCACCCTCAGTGGGTTTCCCCTCATTGCCATTGCGTGAAGTCAGAACTGGAAGTGAAATGCCAGCAGAGTACAGGGGGGGCTTTAGCCACCATAATGACTTCTAAGTCCCCACATAAGGCCTCGTTCACACGGACGTCTGAACCAGGCGTTTTTTTTCTGGCGTTCGTGGCGCTAGATGAGCGTCGACCGAACGCCGACCCTTTTTCTGCTCATTGGAGCAAATCAAAGCGTCCACACGGGCGTTCGGCCGGCTGCGCGTTCGGGTGGCGTCAAATAAACGCTGCATGCAACGTTTTCCTGGCGTCAAAATCCCGACGAACGTGAGGAAAACGACGCTATTGCGTCGACGACAGTGAAACGCCAATCGAATGCAGCTACAAAATGCAGCAAAAACGCGTATGGCGGTCAGAGTCCGTGTGGACGAGGCCTAACTGTAGGGGATTTTTTTCTGTTGTAAGACATTAGTGCAGGTGTGGATTTAACACAAACCAGCAAGATTGAGGCGAAATAAATAATAATAGCCCTACAAGTTGTGGTTATCTGATTAAAATGATGGTTCAGTTTCGCGCACGTCACACCCCTGCCGTCTCTCCCGTCACGGGTGGTGGTTGTTCTTCGACGTTACAGCTCCATGTACGGGAGTCCGACGTGTCGTGTGGTGTGAGCAGTCGCATCCCAGCATCGGTCCGTACAGTGTGACACATAAAATCATCAACTTTAGTTTTTCGATGCACGTGTCGGGCCCTATGAAATCCGTTTAGTTTTTTCCTGAATTCCGAATAATTATGGAGTGGATGGAAAAAAAGAACAATGCAAGAGGAACAAAGTTTCACATTAAATGGCTGTTATTCAACCTCAACAAAGTGCTGGCGTTCAGCAGAACATTTACTGCTTTGGTAAAACATTTACCTGTAAACAACAAAA
>JAVGVS010002514.1:0-11370 GCA_032718565.1 Distichodus sexfasciatus
CGCTCTGGGGGTGGTTGCTCGGGGGAGTGCTGGCCTGCTCTCGGCGGCCGCCTGGCGGGGCTTGGCCCTCCTGGCTCTGCTGGGCCCCGGCTGAGGGGGTGGGGGCCCTTGGATCTTTGGGCCCAGGGACCGGACTGCCCTGGGGTGGGCGGCCGCCGGCGGAGCCTGCGGACCTGTCGCAGCGGCCCCCTGGGGCATCTGCGCTGCGGCTGCTGGATGACCACTCCGGGCTCTCCTCTGCCTTTTTCTGGGAGGGTACCTCAGACTTCTCGGTGGTGTTTCTCCTGGGACTCCCGGCCCTGGGGGCCTCCGGAGGTCTGGTGCCCGGGTCCCCTCCGTGTCTGCTTCATTCCTTGCGGGTCGGGACTGAGGTTCCCCACACGCACTACTAAACATTTCTATGGAGGAACCTTATGAATTCAAGTGCGCTCACACACACAGGTGTGGACACAAGCATCCACATTGGTGTAAAAACAGGTGCTCACAGATACACACTGTCTTGATCTGCTGTCCCTTCAAAATATATTCTGTAATATTTATGTGCGCTGCTCAGTAACATTTAGTATTTACTGCGATTCATGCAGATGTTGGTTGTTGCTGCAATTTCTCTGCTGTTGTGTCTCCTGTGTTCTATTTTTGTCAGCAGGTATGGAAGCAGAATATCCTTTTTTTTTTTTTTTCTCTTTCTTTTCTTTCTCTTTCTTTTCCCTCTTCTCCCTTCCTTTTCTTCTTCTCTCCCCCTCTGTTGCCTCTCTTATCAACCTTATTTATCCTGTTTAAGTATTTTAATTAATTGGAAAAATAAATAAATGAATAAAGTTGACCTCCGAAGAGGGGTGGTGGTGGCGGGATCAAAAAAAAAAAGAAATTTAGTATTTTATTTGGAAACTTATGACTTCCACTTCACTACATTTTAAAGACAAATACTGTACTTTTTACTTCACTACATTTCTATCAAGGTTCTCGTTACTTGTTACTTTCAAACCTGTTTATGAAGTGGATGTTATTCCCCCTTTTCTAACAGGTGATTGGTTGTTTGGCAGCTGACAGTCTGTCAGTAATCAGTAGAGTTACATCACGCCTGTAGACTCGAACTATAAAACCAGGTTCAGACAGTTCTGCTGTTTTCTGTCTTGATTAAAACATTGTTGCTGTTGGAAAGTCATGAAGCTAGAGGTGTAGAGCTGGGTTTTAAACAGATTGGAATGTTGATTTGATGTTGTGAGCTGTATTTACAGCTTTTGCACTGTCCTCCTGATTAACATACACATATATGTGTGAACACACTGCCAGAGCTGTGTCAGAACATTACCATGCTGTTTTGTGGGGGTGTGTAGTCTTACAATTAATTAATAAAATAAACTAATGCCTGGTTTTCTTTATCAGTTCAGGTTGTGTTTCATTCTGTAACATTCTACCAGTTCCTTATTCTACAGCTTCTACAAGTTAGTCAGAGGCAGTAGGAATTACAAGTGTTGTGGTGATAATGCAACAATGTGGTGAAAGAATATGTACTTTTAATACTTAAGTATTTTTAAAAACAAGTACTTCACTACTTTAACTTAAGTAAAAAATTGACTGTACGACTTTCACTTGTATTAGAGTAACATTTGACTAGTGGTATCTGTACTTTCACTTAAGTAATGAAGTTAGCTACTTTGCCCACCTCTGGTGTCTAATCAGTCGTTAGTCACTTTATATTAAAAGTTCGTAGTAAGAAATTGACAGAATATAATGCAATTTGAGTATAAAAAGGGAAAAGGGAGTGAGAGACGCCGACGTGCACCGGCAAGAGGCAGGGGAAAATAAACTGCTTTATTCATGAAAAAACGCCAAGGAGCACTCTTAGAGCGTGTTTGAGTGAGAGAAACGCATGATTGGAGCAGAAGAAGAACATTTATCACAACTCCTTTCAGAATGCTGGAAACAATGAATAACCATCTCTGACATGTTTAAAACTCTCTTTTATGACATATAATCCATGGAATTTGCATTTTGGAGTTGCAGAATTAAAGTTATACTTTAAACCAACTATCTAAATATATAGCTGCCTGTAACACACTGCAAACATGTAGAAAATTTGCATTTTGGAGTTGAATAAAGCAGAATAAAGCCGTTTTTAATCAAGAAAACAGTCCTTGTCAGAACAAATGGTATGAAACTTAATAAACATGAATTTAAGGTTACAAGATTCGTTTTCTACATGTTTGCAGTGTTTTACAGGCTGCTATATTTTGATTATGGCGTAAAGTATCTTGTAACCTTAAATTCATGTTTATGAAGTTTCATTCCATTTGTTGTGACAAGGACCCTTTTCTGGATTAAAAACTGCATTATTCATGAAAAAACGCTAAGGAGCACTCTTAGAGCGTGTTTGACTGAGAGAAATGCATGTTTGGAGCAGAAGAAGAACATTTATCACAACTCCTTTCAGAATGCTGGAAACAATGAATAACCATCTCTGACATGTTTAAAACTCTCTTTTATGACATTTAAACCACAGAATTTGCATTTTGCACTTGCAGAATTAAAGTTATACTTTAAGCCATAATCAAATTATTAAAGCCTGTAAAACACTGCAAACATGTAAAAAACGACTTCTTGTAACCTTAAAGTCATGTTTATGAAGTTTCATATCATTTGTTGTGACAAGGACTGCTTTCTTGATTAAAAACTGCTTTATTGATGAAAAACCGCTAAGGAGCACTTTTAGAGCGTGTATGAGCGAGAGATTTTTGCTCAAAAATTGCGCAAAGTCAAAAGTCAAGTCAAAAGTCAAAGTCAACTCCGTGTCCCAGCGGTACCGAGTTTTTGCTCGAAAATTGCGCAAAGTCCCGCTCCGTGTCTCAGTGGTACCCGGTTTTTGCTCGAAAATTGCGCAAAGTGCCGCTCCGTGTCCCAGTGGTACCAAGCAAGGCAACTGGAGCAATTATTAGTCCTTCATGGTTTCTCCACAATCTGTTGCCATCCTGTTTAGCTCCCCTTTGTAGCCATGTGTTTTCTCATACGGAGATGCTCTTTCTTGTATCGCAATTAATTCATCCATTGTCATTATTGGAACTACTGAAACTACTGGAGCCATGACTGCAACTTTACATCTTGAAGCACTCTTGGCAGCTTCATCTGCCGCATTGTTTCCAGTAATCACATAGTCATTCCCTTTTTTATGGGCTTGGCACTTGAGTACTGCCAATCTTCTTGGTAACATCATTGCTGAGATTAACTCAAGTATTTGGCTCAAATGTTGTATTGGAGTACCATCTGACTTCTTAAAACCCCTTTGCTTCCATACTGATCCAGACAGATGACAAACACCATGTGCATATGCTGAATCTGTAAATATATTAGCCACCTTTCCGTCTGCTAGTTGACAGGCTTCCGTCAATGCCTTTAATTCTGCTAATTGAGCAGAACATGGTTGCGGGCAATGTTTAGTTTTAACTGTCAGAATTTTTTTCTTTCTTTCTTCTCAACTGCTGCATATCCTGCATGATTTCCCAAAAAATCTCTAAAACATGAACTATCCACAAAGTAGGTTATTTGTGCTTCTGATATGGGGTCTGATTCTAAATCAGGCCTGAGTTTAGAAAATGTCAGTGACTCAGCCACACATTCATGGGGCTTTCCTTCAAAATAGAAAGGAATTGTCTCAGCCGGGTTTATAGTAGTACAACGCTTAAGAGTTATGTCTGGATAAGTTAACAGACATGCATACTGAAGACAGCGTGACTGTGTCAACACAAATTTCCCACTCTCTATTATCTTATGATGTGAGTAAATAATTACAGGATACCCCATTGTCAGAACTGATGCTTTTTCATAAGCGTAATACACTGCTGCTAAGCCTTGATAGCACGGAGGCCATCCCTGGGCTACCCCATCCAACTTAGTGCTATAATATGCAATTGGCTGTTTCTTCCTTCCGCTGCAAGTTTCTTGCATTAGGACTGCAGAAGCATATCCATTGTACCTGTTAGCTACATACAGGTGAAAAGTCTTAGAATAATTAGGGGTGGCCAAAACTGGTGCTGTCTGCATTTCTTGTTTCAATGATTCAAATGCTATGTGTGCATCAGGCGTCCAAGTTAATTAAAAACTGCTTTATTGATGAAAAACCGCAAAGGATTGCTCTTGGAGCATTTAGAGTGAAGGAAAAGCATTTTTGGAGCAGGAGAGGCACAATTATCAATTATTATTATTAATTAACTCATTTCAGAAGGTTGGCAACAATTTTAAATCATCTCTGACATGGTTTAAATGTCATAAAAGAGAGTTTTAGCGTGATTGATTTTAGCGTGCACGCATATTACAGTGATTACGGTAGTTTCAGGAACAACACAGAGATAACGCAGAGCGAGCGCTTTTCACTTAGGACTGAGAGATAATACAAAATGCTTGTGAATTTTTACTTGCTTATTTATTTGCATTTCTGCTTTGACTTCGACGGTTGTCTGTTACAATATTTTTCTTAAATATTCACCTTTCAAATAATTGTTTTATGTAGATGAGTTACAGCAGAATTCGTAGAAAACAGACAAAACAACGTATTTAGTCTTTCTAAATACCAGAATTGATTTTTAATTTGTTTTACTGTTCAAAAGTAACAGTTATTCTTCAATGAATGTTTTCTATAATGAGGTTTGACGTCTGCTTTGAAAGAGAGGGCAAATAAAAAAAATGTTCACAATGGAAAAAAAAGTTAAATAAAATGCCTTTATTTCACTTCAGAGACCTTTGAAAAAATAAATTCTAGTAAGTATAAAACGCCATGGTCAGTTTTTATCCCATATAATGTGCACACATTATATGAATTTAAAAAAATACTTTTTTGAGATATAAGATATTACTGCACTTTAGAGGGGTATAAAGACCCCATTTCTAATAAGTACAAAAAAACAACGATCAATCTTATTCAGGACGTTCCATACTATATGCACACCTCATATGAAACTATTTTACTGCAGCATTTTTGAGATATGGGACATTATTACACTTTAGAGGGGTATAAAGACCCCATTTCTAATAAGTAGGAAAAAACAACCACCAGTTCTTATTCAGGACGTCCCATACTATACGCACGCCACATATGAAACTATTTTACTGCAGCATTTATGATATATGGGAAATAATTACACTTTAGAGGGGTATAAAGACCCCATTTCTAATAAGTAGAAAAAAACAACCGCCAGTTCTTATTCAGGACGTCCCATACTATACGCACACCTCATATGAAACTATTTTACTGCAGCATTTTTGAGATATGGGACATTATTACACTTTAGAGGGGTATAATGACCCCATTTCCAATAAGTAGAAAAAAACAACCACCAGTTCTTATTCAGGACGTCCCATACTATACGCACACCACATATGAAACTATTTTACTGCAGCATTTTTGAGATATGGTACATTACTACATTTTAAAGGGGTATAAAAACCCCATTTCTAATAAGTACAAAAAAACAACCACCAGTTCTTATTCAGGATGTCCCATACTATACGCACACCACATATGAAACTATTTTACTGCAGCATTTATGAGATATGGGACATTACTACACTTTAGAGGGGTATAAAGACCCCATTTCTAATAAGTAGAAAAAAACAATGGTCAGTTCTTATTCAGGACGTCCCATACTATATGCACACCACATATGAAACTATTTTACTGCAGCATTTTTGAGATATGGGACATTATTACACTTTAGAGGGGTATAGAGACCCCATTTCTAATAAGCAGAAAAAAACAACCACCAGTTCTTAATCAGGTCGTCCCATACTATACGCACGCCACATATGAAACTATTTTACTGCAGCATTTATGAGATATTTGACA
This sequence comes from Distichodus sexfasciatus, assembly GCA_032718565.1. Taxonomy (NCBI): domain Eukaryota; kingdom Metazoa; phylum Chordata; class Actinopteri; order Characiformes; family Distichodontidae; genus Distichodus; species Distichodus sexfasciatus. The sequence goes on from JAVGVS010002514.1 coordinate 5,837, forward strand.
TTATTACACTTTAGAGGGGTATAAAGACCCTACTTCTAATAAGTAGAAAAGAAACAACCACCAGTTCTTATTCAGGACGTCCCATACTATACGCACACCTCATATGAAACTATTTTACTGCAGCATTTTTGAGATATGGGACATTATTACACTGTAGAGGGGTATAAAGACCCCATTTCTAATAAGTAGAAAAAAACAACCACCAGTTCTTATTCAGGACGTCCCATACTATAATGCACACCACATATGAAACTATTTTACTGCAGTATTATTGAGATATGGGACATTATTCCACTTTAGAGGGGTATAAAGACCCCATTTCTAATAAGTAGGAAAAAACAATGGTCAGTTCTTATTCAGGATGTCCCATACTATACGCACACCACATATGAAACTATTTTACTGCAGCATTTATGAGATATGGGACATTACTACACTTTAGAGGGGTATAAAGACCCCATTTCTAATAAGTAGAAAAAAACAATGGTCAGTTCTTATTCAGGACGTCCCATACTATATGCACACCACATATGAAACTATTTTACTGCAGCATTTTTGAGATATGGGACATTATTACACTTTAGAGGGGTATAGAGACCCCATTTCTAATAAGCAGAAAAAAACAACCACCAGTTCTTAATCAGGTCGTCCCATACTATACGCACGCCACATATGAAACTATTTTACTGCAGCATTTATGAGATATTTGACATTATTACACTTTAGAGGGGTATAAAGACCCTACTTCTAATAAGTAGAAAAGAAACAACCACCAGTTCTTATTCAGGACGTCCCATACTATACGCACACCTCATATGAAACTATTTTACTGCAGCATTTTTGAGATATGGGACATTATTACACTGTAGAGGGGTATAAAGACCCCATTTCTAATAAGTAGAAAAAAACAACCACCAGTTCTTATTCAGGACGTCCCATACTATAATGCACACCACATATGAAACTATTTTACTGCAGTATTATTGAGATATGGGACATTATTCCACTTTAGAGGGGTATAAAGACCCCATTTCTAATAAGTAGGAAAAAACAATGGTCAGTTCTTATTCAGGATGTCCCATACTATACGCACACCACATATGAAACTATTTTACTGCAGCATTTATGAGATATTTGACATTATTATATAGTATAGTATATAGTATGGGGCGTCCTGAATAAGAACTGACCATTATTTTTTTCTACTTATTAGAAATGGGGTCTTTATACCCCTTTAAAATGTAATAATGCATATCTCAAAAATGCTGTAGTAAAATAGTTTCATATGTGGTGTGCGTATAGTATGGGACGTCCTGAATAAGAACTGACCATTGTTTTTTTCTACTTATTAGAAATGGGGTCTTTATACCCCTTTAAAATGTAATAATGCATATCTCAAAAATGCTGCAGTAAAATAGTTTCATATGTGGCGTGCGTATAGTATGGGACGTCCCCTATGAGAATTGATGATTGCTTTTTCCTACATATTAGAAATGAGGTCTTTATACCCCTCTAAAGTGTAATAATGTCCCATATCTCAAAAATGCTGCAGTAAAATAGTTTCATATGTGGTGTGTGTATAGTATGGGACGTCCTGAATAAGAACTGACCATTGTTTTTTTTCTACTTATTAGAAATGGGGTCTTTATAACCCTTTAAAATGTAATAATGCATATCTCAAAAATGCTGTAGTAAAATAGTTTCATATGTGGTGTGCGTATAGTATGGGACGTCCTGAATAAGAACTGACCATTGTTTTTTTCTACTTATTAGAAATGGGGTCTTTATAGGCCTTTAAAGTGTAATAATGTCCCGTATGTCCAAAACACTGCAGTAAAATGGTTTAATATGAAGTGTGCATACAGTATGGCATGTCATGTATAAGAAATGACTATTGTTTTTTTCTACTTATTAGAAACGGGGTCTTTATAGGCCTTCAAAGTGTAATAATGTCCCGTATGTCCAAAACACTGCAGTAAAATGGTTTGATATGAGGTGTGCATATAGTATGGGACGCCCCCTATGAGAATTGGTCATTATTTTTTTCAACTTATTAGAAATGACGTCTGTATAGGCCTCTGAAGTGTAATAATGCCATTATTCTTGATGTCATCTTTATGATAATTATTGATTACTGATTCAGACTTTTAAACCTATTGTAAACTTATTTTGCTATTTACTTTCAGTGCAGACATTACACCTAATGAATGCACTCAAAAATAACAGAAATTATGAAACAGTGACAAATGAATACACAACTGAGGGATTTAAAATGAGTATATAATTTATTTTGTCTTCCATTTGCATATAATTTATCTGTAAACACAACTACATTTACAATGACTGTAACCTTTTTATATCACATCACAATCGCGCTGGGCTTTTCAAGAAAAGCGCTCTGAAAGCGCGTTATCTCTGTGTTGTTCCTGAAACTACCGTAATCATTGTAATATGAGCGCACGCTAAAATCAATCGCGGCTGGCTTGACCGTGTTTTTCTGAACCGCGGCTGGCTTCACCGCAGTGTTGTTCCTCTTCCTCCGTCATCTTCGGTAATCTACTTTGCGCGCAAGGCCATTTAACACATCGAGAGGAAAAAAAGACTTTCGAGGGAGGAAAAATATAGTTTACGCAATATTATCACAACCACGCACTCGACTCTTAATTTTGTGCTCTCGAGTTTCACATTTGCGCTTGCGACTTAGTATAATTTTACCGCAAAATAAACTATATCGATATAAACGATATTGTGTAATCTCGTATGAAATATATTTTAAAAACTCGATATATCGCCCAGCCCTAGGTTAGCTTAACTAGCAAAAAAAAAGGGAAACTTAACTCACCAAGACGCCAAAGAAGATAACTAATATAAAGTTGGTCCCAAGGTCCACTGATCTCTCATCCTCTTCCTACTAATTTCTTTCCAAAATAATCCACTGTTCGCACAGCTTCTTATTACTCCACACCTCTCTCTTCACGCTTTCTTCCTCTTCTTCTTCTAAAGCGTTTATGGCGGTTGGCAAACCAACTGATATGTGCTTTACCGCCACCTACTGGACTGGAGTGTGGAACAGGCGCTTGGCAGACAAACTAAAAAAAACCAAACCTTCATATTCTTTTAAATAGACCCGTCTCTTTCAGGAATGTGATTAACTGTGCATATATTTTCTTAAGTGCTGCTCCAAGTATATTTTCCAATTGAAATTTGACTTTAGATTTTTCACATACTTCTCTTAATAATTTCCTTTCATCTTCATATGCCTGACATTATCGCATGCTGTACAGATTCAAGTTGATTACAGTGTATACACAATCCATTTGTAAGCTTACCTGTTATATGAAGTGTTTTATTGAGTCCTGTATGTCCTATTCTAATACGGGTTATGACCATTTCTTCCCTTCGGTTTCTACCCAAATCTCTTCCCCCTCCAACAATACTTTGAATGTTATACAGATGTCTTCCTGTGTCATTAATATTCCAATACTCCTGCCATATCCTTTGTGTATGAACTTTAATTATTGCTTTAGCATTTACTTAACGCAATTTCCAAGTCCACTGTTTGTGATTTGAGAGACTGTTTTGCCAACAAATCAACTTCCTAATTTCCTTTCACGCCAACATGTGCAGGAACCCAGACAAATGATACATTAAAACCTTTATTATGTAACCTATGTACAGCTTGATATCCCTTTCTTCCTCACACTTTCCGTTTTTTTATCCTGGAGGCGGAGTCAACCCTGCACCAATGAAACTGAACCGAAAACCACGCTATTCTGAATAAATTAAAAGCAAATCAATGCTTGAGATTTGTTCTCTTTGCAATCAAAATGTTAAATAAAATTTATATTTGATTTTCTCAACTGGGTTACACATCTATGACATGTTTAAAACTCCCTTTATTGCACTTAAACCATGGAATTTGCATTTTGGAATTGCTGTAATAAAGTTAAAGTTCAAGCCATGACCAGAATATTACAGTCTGTAAAACACTGCAAACACGTAGAAAATGACTTCTTCTAGCCTTAAAGTCATGTTTATGAAGTTTGATAATATTTGTCCTGACAAGCACTGTTTTCTTCATTAAAAACTGCTTTGTTGATGAAAAAGCGCTAAGGAGCGCTCATAGACCGTTCAGAGTGAAGGAAACGCATTTTTGGAGCAGGAGAAGCACACTTATCACAATTCCTTTCAGAATGCTTAACACAATGAATAACCATCTATGACATGTTAAAAACTGTCATTTATGACATTTAAACCATGGAATTTGCATTTTGGAGTTGCAGAAATAAAGTTATACTTCAAGCCATACTCCGAATATTACAGCCTGTAAAACACTCCAAACATGGAGAAAAAGACCTCTTATAACCTTTAAGACATGTTTATGCAGTTCGATTATATTTGTCCCATCTAGGACTGTTTTCTGTATTAAAAACTGCTTTGTTGATCAAAAACCGCTAAGGAGCGTTCATATAACATTTAGAGTGAAGGAAACGCATTTTTGGAGCAGGAGAAGCACACTTATCATAACTCCTTTCAGAATGTTTGAAACAATGAATAACCGTCTCTGACATGTGTAAAACTCTCTTTTATGAGATTTAAACCGTGGAATTTGCCTTTTGGAGCGCTCCTTGGGGGTTTTTGATCAACAAAGCAGTTTTTAATCAAGAAAACAGTCCGTGTCAAGACAAATATTATCGAACTTCAAAACATGACAAAGGTTATAGGAAGCCCTTTTCTACATGTTTGCAGTGTTTTACAGGCTGTTATATTTTGATTATGGCTTAAAGTATAACTTTATTTCTGCAACTCCAAAATGCAAATTCCATGGTTTAAATGTCATAAAAGAGAAGTTTTAAACATGTCAAAGATGGTTATTGAATGTTTCCAGGATTCTGAAAGACGTTGTGATACGTGTGCTTCTCCTGCTCTAAAAATGCGTTTCCTTCACTCTAAACGGTCTATGAGCGCCCCTTAGCGGTTTTCATCAACAAAGCAGTTTTTAATCCAGAAAACAGTCCTTGTCAGGACAAATGTTGTCAAACTTCATGAACATGACTTTAAGGTTATAAGAAGTCGTTTTCTATATGTTTGCAGTGTTTAACAGGCTGTTATATTTTGATTATGGCTTGAAGTATAACTTTAATTCTGCAACTCCAAAATGCAAATTCCACTGTTTAAATGTCATAAAAGAGAGATTTAAACATGACAGAGATGGTTATTCATTGTTTCCAGCATTCTGAAAAGAATTGTGATGTGTGCTTCTTCTGCTCCAAAAATGCGTTTCGTTCACTCTAGACGCTGTCACAGCGCGTCTGAGCGGTTTTTCATCAATAAAGCAGTTTTTGATCACGAAAACAGTGCTTGTCAGCAAAAATACTATGAAACATGACTTTAAGAAGTCGTTTTCTGTGATGTGTTTGCAGTGTTTTACAGGCTGTCATATTTTGATCATGGCTTGAAGTATAACTTTAATTCTGCAACTCCAAAATGCAAATTCCACGCTTTAAATGTCATAAAAGAGAGTTTTAACCATG
>JAVGVS010002515.1:0-11369 GCA_032718565.1 Distichodus sexfasciatus
AAGGCTGACATATGGTTCTTTTTGTGAGCATTATTTTTTTCCCCCATTAAAATATTTTCTAATATGAAGTTAGTCCAGTAAGTAACAAAATAAATAAAAATAAATTAATGAAGACCTCAAATTATAGTACACACCCATGTATATGCAATAATAATAATAATAAAAATAACCATAACAATAATAATAATAATAATCATAATCATAATAATAACAGAATATTTTGTTTCTGATTTTACAAATTTTCTCTGAGTTCAAACAACATTTCAAGCAATCGAATACACAGGGTGCTCAGAGCTGCTGTACGTTGGGTCCTGAACAAGAGCGATATATTAACTCCCATCAGCACCATTTGGGCCTGACATTCATGGCTTATTATTACTTATGGAACGCAGCATCACATACACACACACATACATACACACACACACGTACCTACTAGGGATGCACCGGTCGATCGGAATCAGCCGATTTTTGGCCTGATCGGTGATCGGCCGATCACTCGCACGTATTGCCGATTTCAAACCGATCTTGCACATGCGCATTACTCGCAGCACAGCCACACGCACATTCAGGCACATGTACGCTCAACGGAGGCGTTTCTCATTCTGGGGTGACATCATGCGGCGACGAAATGAATTTTGGGTGCGTGAGTACGGCGTCACATCAATGGCAAAACTAGAGCGCGCAAAATGGCTTGCCGCAAAAAATTCGCCGGCGTAAATTTCAAAGTCGCGCACGCAAATGTGAAACTCGAGAGCACAAAATTAAGAATCAAGTGCGCGGTTGTGATAATATTGTGCGCGAACTGTATTTTTCCTCTCGCGAATGTCTTTTTTTCCTCTCGATGTGTTATATGTCCTCGCGCGCGAAGTAGATTACCGACGAGCGGCTTTTTTTGCTCGAGTGAGATTTCTGCGCGCGTGGTTTGAAAGGGGGCTGGTTTTGGCAGTTTGGGGGCGGGCTTTTGGCAGCTTCTGCCTGCGAATCCTATTGACCGATGGCTCCTGGTCTTGTGATTGACTGCACACTACAGACAGTTTTTACAGAAAAACCAAAGATGATGTAGAAAGAGGAACGGCGACAGGTAGATTAAACGCAAGTTATAGTTTATCGACCTTATAATTATAATTTAATAGTTAGGTCTTACACGTTTAATAAGCACGCAATCAATGGCTCCCCTTGCCCACTTGTCTGTCCCCAATTCAACATAAACACAGATGCACAAGTCAATCACAAGATGATCACCAGATGATCAGCCGTTTTCCATAGTTGAGGAAACAGGCTTCAGAAATCTGATAAATCACCTCTGCCCAAAATACACAATGCCAAGTAGGCGTTACTTTTCGGACGTCGAGTTACCGGAGTCGTTACATTTTACAAGTTACATTTTATTTATTTAAATTTGTAAAGAAAATTTGTTATGAAAATAAAGCATTATATTAAAGAAAATTAGATTTTTGTTTGTATTTGCTGTAGAGCTGCCACTATTATATGTCACTATTATAAAAGTAACTAGTAAACAGGGAAAGTAACTACCACGTTACATTAAAAAAGCTGAAACCCATTTTTTTGTGTCGATGTCGTCGACTACTCGCAGCAGCTCTAATTTTAAAAATCGCTATCGGAAAAATCGGTCACACTTACAAAAAAATCTGTAATCGGAATCGGCCAAGAAAATTGCAATCGGTGCATCCCTAGTACCTACACTTCCCCACGTATATCGGACGCTCCAGGATTTCGCGATCGCAACTATTAAAAAGCTAGCTTTCATGAATCGTAAACCATGTTGTGTTAACTTATTGCAGCGTTTCTCAATCCCAGTCCTCGTGGTCCCACTGCTCTGCACGTTTTCGGCTTTTCCTGCACGGCCCTACGTTGCTAAGTAGCTAATCGGTAGCATCAGGTGTGCTGTGGGTCGGGAAAGTCGGATCTGTGCAGAGCGGCGGGGCCGGGATTGGGAACCGCTGCCGTATTGCGTGACGTGGGCTTGAAGTTTATGATTTTGATCGTGATTTGTGATTTTGTGATTGAAGAGTTAAAAAAATAGTGCGCGTGTTTCCTTTAATTGTTTAAAAATCTGAAACAATAATTACATACGCGCTGTTTTATTGTAAACGTTTTGATCGCTGAGTGTATTTACAATCCAAATCATGTCCGTGAACTTTGAGGCCGAAAGGGTTTAATTGTTCGTTAATCGTAATCGAGAGAAATTGTTCAATTCTAATCGTGATACTGAATTAGGGTCACATCGCCCACCCCTGCTTTTACTCGCGCTGTTTCTATACGCTACGGATGCCGTGCTTTTTAGCAACACTTTTGACGGAGCGCTCAACATCCTCAAACATCCATGTCTCTCTAGTACACGTTTTGTCAATATGCTCATTCATAATTGACCGCTTGGTGGGGGCACGGCGCTGACAGAGTAGCCGCTTGAGTCCTGCCTCCGCTTGTACAAACGATCGCGTGGCCAACAAGGCTAACGCGCGCAAGGCTGAGAGATGCGGAATGCTAATATGTTTGATCCAGAGGGATGAAGCTGGGGGGGCTTGAAGATAACAGTAGAATGCTAATGGGTTCTGGGAAGCTAGCGGAGGGGAGGGACGTAAATCGCCGGGTTCGTCGCGATACGATGATATATCGGCACAAAAGGCCGACGATTCGACTTCTGCCGATATCACGAAGTCTGCGATACGATTTCACTCCGGTTCAATTCCAATCAGGAGCCAGCGATCGATACGAGATATCATCACACGCCGATTTGACCAACCAAAAGGTCGTTTAGATTCCCGAGCTCACCCTGACGTCAGGGTCGAGTAGAAGCTTAGCACGAATCCCCCAAACGGCTGTTAAACTTTCACCTCAAACGTAATTGGTTAAGGGAAGTAAAGTCGATTTATTCACTTTCTTCGCCGGGATAAATTAAAACGGCTTCGTGCCTCTGCTACAGGTAGCACCGGCTCTGGAGCCGCAAGCGAGCTCCGTTCCGTCAGGGAATCGCGAGGAGCGCCCGTTAAAATTCAGAGCTCGTCCATACCCTTCGTCACGTTTCTGCCTCAAACGGCGCATACCAGATTAGGAGCAGCATGCGGCCTTGTCAGTCACTCGGCGAGCCGGGAATCGGCACCTGCCTCCTTTCTGTGGACGGAGAATATACGAGCTGAGCTCGGCCTTAAAAAGCTTGAGATAGAGCTCGGCTTCGACGGGTTAGGGCCGGGCAATACATCGGAAATCAATCGGAATCGACATTCGCAACCTCTAATCGACGTAATGCCGTTTCGTTTCCGATTTTTTGTAAAATTCTGTACATTTTTTGTATAATCATTGAATTTGAAGGCCCTGCTGGAACTAGGGCTGGGCAATATGACGACAAATCAATATCGTGATGAATTTTAACGATTTTACGATTAAGGAATCATTATTCATGTTTATTTATTTATCTATTTATCTATTTTGTTCTCAGTTGACTGGCAAGGTTTGGAAAAGAATTTTTTTTTTAACAATTTATAAGAAAAAAATCAACATCGAATCGAGCTATAGAATGTTGGTTTAATTTCCGATTAATCGCCCAGCCCCTGCTAGGAAACGGCCCGCCCTGCAGTTTGCTGAACCTGCTAAGGAGGCCGCTTCAGGTGTGCGCCAGCCTTCGCCCGCCTCCACCGGTGGCAGTAAACGAGCTGCTGGCGTCGGTCCCTCTGGCACCCGGAGGTGATTGTTTTTGGCCGTAGGACTTCAGCACCTGCGTCCACCGCGGGGGGTCCGTGCTCACTTGATCTTGTCGTGAATGAGAACTCCCACTTGCCAGTGCTGGCGCCTCATTCATGCGAGGGGCGTAAAAAAGACGTCTTGGCCAATTTGCTCCGACTTGGTCTTGCGGGTGTCGTCTTGCATCGTGCAACAAGTACCAAAGCCTAACAGATACCACCGGTCAGAAAGGTCTGCTGGCTGAAAATACCGGTCTTCGTGACGACGTAGCATTCTTGGCTTTGATATAAAGGTCAGCGTGATGGAGTAAACGTTCTTATCTCAGCTAATCTCGTTTTCTTGTGGCTAAAAATGTCTAAATTAGTTGTGGGTTAAACTGCCACGCTCCTCTTTAATCACTCTTAAATTGCTTAGTTCATTACGCAGCGAGCCTCTGAGAAACTGTGCGCGATGACGGCCCAAACCGAGGTCATCGGAGATCTGGTCAGCGGTGAAGAGTTCAGCTTGGGGAAAGTAAACCTCCTCCGGAGGCTTTAGCTCCAGCTGCTTGGATTTGCTCGTTACTTCGTGGCCAGCAGGTCAAGCTAATTGTGGTAATCAAGCGGGTGCCGCACTGCCGTTATGGGACTCGCTTTCTAAACCTGGATCAGGAGCGAGTTCAGTAAGTGATTTGTAGCCGATTTGGTCCAGATTCGAGATATTTGGATTGTCGCACAGATGCAAACTGTATAGTAGGAGTAAAGGCGTCAAAAATAAACGGTATTTTCAGTTACGGATGCTCCGATACGATCAATCGGATCAGATATCTGTCAATCAGATATCTGTCCAATAACGACTCGGGTATCGGTATCGGCACGAAGCCGCTCTCTGGAGCCTGGAGCCGATCTTAAACGTGTAGTTTTTCTACGTTTCCGTCCGAGCGGACGCGACGTTCGCGCTAATTCCTACATATAGAAATGATAACGAGCAGAACGAGCGGCGCAACGCGCTACAACCCCAAAAGAAAATGATGCGTGATCGTGCTCTTCAACTTCCTTCACGACGCCAGCTCTCGTTCGCAATCTCGGCGTTCCTCGCTGTGTTCCTTGCAATCTCGGCGTTCCTCGCTAACAAACACAGCGAGGAACGCCGAGATTGCGAGCGAGAGCTGGCAATCTCGGCTAACAAACACGGCGAGGAACGCAGAGGTTGCCAGCTGTCAGACCGTTGCAGATCCGAACGTTGTCCGAACAGCGACACGTGTCCTCAGAGGAACACGTTGGTGTTCTTCCAGGCGTCTTGAAAAGCGTAGCAAGAACCAGACTGGAGCTTCTGGAGCTTCCCGAGGTCCTTCCGGGTTCCAGGAGGTCGTGTCAGCTCTCGCTCGCAATCTCGGCGTTCCTCGCTGTGTTTGTTTCAGCTCTCGCTCGCAATTGCGAGGAACACAGCGCCTCTCTCTCAGAGGAGTCCGACATTTCCAGTTCAGCCAAATCTTCCCCTTTATTATAGACACAACGGATGTTTTAGCTGATAAACACCAAAAACAGCCAGCGCTCTACTCACAACACAGCCGCTTACGCAATGTTTTCAGCGTTTATTCTGCGACGAGAGTTCATCGCGGTATTGTGTGGAACGCTGTCGTGCCAAACGACTCGCGTGTGGAACGCCGTCGTGTTAAAAAAGCCATCCAGAAATGAGTTGTAGGCAAAAATGAGTTAATTTTTACATTCTATAGTGTTAGAGAGTTAAAAAATAAATAGTGCCAGTGTTATGGAGCAGTCGGTGGCGTAACGGTAGGGTGTTCGCCCCGTGATCAGAAGGCCGGCCGGTAAAGTTACCACTGAGGGAGGTCACCTGTTTAACCGACGCCAGCTAATGTTGCGCGTGAGGCACATTAAAAGTGATTGATTCATGATGACAATCTTAAAATGCAAGTTGCTGTAAAATTCCGTATTTCGGTTTAAAGGCAGTTTGTGTAAGAAATTTTGTGTAAAAGTTGACAGCGCTTCGTTGAAGGTCCATCTGGATACTCGCTCCCGTTTCACGCCCTCAACTGGCCTCGGCTCTTCTGCAGATTTCCAGGTCTCTTATGTGCTTATGTGCTTAAGAGACGAAGCAGGAAACCGGGTTAAGTCAGCTTAGAGGCGTCTCTACAACTGGAGGACTGACATCTCCATCTAAACCTAACCCTAACCCTAACTGCGGGGCCCCCCGGGGGCCCAGCCTGACACGACCTCCTGGAACCCGGAAGGACCTCGGGAAGCTCCAGTCTGGTTCTTGCAGCGCTTTTCAAGACGCCCGGAAGAACACCAACGTGCTCCTGTTGAGGACACGTGTTGCTGTTCGGACAACATTCGGATCTGCAACGGTCTGACACGACCTCCTGGAACCCGGAAGAACCTCAGGAAGCTCCAGAAGCTCCAGTCTGGTTCTTGCTACGCTTTTCAAGACGCCCGGAAGAACACCAACGTGCTCCTGTTGAGGACACGTGTTGCTGTTCGGACAACGTTTGGATCTGCAACGGTCTGACGCGACCTCCTGGAACCTGGAAGGACCTCGGGAAGCTCCAGAAGCTCCAATCTGGTTCTTGCTATGCTTTTCAAGACGCCTGGAAAAACACCAACGTTAGCGATCCTTCCGCAGCTCCACCTATGGAAACCTTGTTACGACTTTTACTTCCTCTAGATAGTCAAGTTCGATCGACTTCTCGGCGCTCCCCAAAAGGCCCGCGAGGAGCCCCCGGCGGGGCCGATCCGAGGACCTCACTAAACCGTTCGAGGACCTCACTAAACCGTTAATCAGTCCGTCTCGATCAGTCGAGAGCAAACAGCACAGAGAGGCGAGACGGCGGTGGAGCCACAGCAGCGCACCTTTTCATTACTTAATATCAGTGACGGTCAGAATTAAACACCGACACCGTTAATCGGCAAAATGCTTGACGTCGGCCCCCGATAATCGCTCGACCCTTAATATATATTCGACTACCTTCGATTTGCCTTTTCATTGTATTCATTTGTGAAATTTTACTGCACTGGATCCTTATTGAACATGTCCAAACAGCAAATATGAAATCTTCACAGGGGGAGGTGTTTTGCAGGGAAGCGTTAACGCGAGAGTGGGGGAAATGGAGCGTTCGCGCGCAAGAGTAATCCCGCACTAATCTATATCGCCTATATCAGCTTGTGACGGCCTCCAGCAATCTAAGCAAATTTGCTTCTCAACGCCTCAATTGGATTAGGATTGAGTGGGTCTCGTCAGCCTCAAGCCTCCCTCTCAGACGCAGACGCACGCGGTTCCGGCGAACGCGGCGGCGCAGCCGTCACGCTTTAACGGTCTTTTATTTATTTCTTGGCCACGGCTTCCGTTCGGATTTTCCTGCCTTTTCTTAAAGGAGGACCTTAATGGGCCTAGCGTCGAACGAAAGCTAACGGCGCGCTGATTTCATTTCAAGGATGCTCACGTTAGTGTAAGGTGGGGGATTAGCTTTGGGCCGCGGTGATGGATTGGATCGCCGATGGATGGATTAGCGCTGGCGGTAAACTGCGAAAGTTCGGAGGTGGTTGTAAGACTTGGCGCGCGCAGGTGAGAGGTTTTCGTCGTTAGGCTTGTGTGAAATGACGAAATTAAAACATCGATTGGGTTTTTTTTTTTGTGGATTCGCAGAAAAACACACTTTACGGTAATATTCGTTGATGGTTTGGACGAGGGTTTGCAGTGGTCACCGCGGCGCCACGAGGACGTAGGCACAGAGAACACTATGGCGTTATATTTGTGCCTTAATTTCGAGCGCGCCGTGGAATCTCGCGTCGTGTCTGTGGGCGCGAAACGCTCACATCTGTGTTTTGAGATGTAAAAATGGTGGAAAAAGCGCCGGTATATTAGAACGCTGTAAAAAATGGTGTTAAAAACTGTGTTTTACTGTCAGTCGGCTTGATGCTTTGCGGTGGCACCTCACAGCAAAAAAAAAAAGAAAGGTCCAGGGACTCTGTGTCCGGGTCGGCCGTGGGGTCTTTGTTTGTGGAGTTTGCGCACTCTTCTCAAAATCGGCCGATTGGTTAATCCCGGGAATATGCTCCGGTGCCCGCCCCCCTGATGGGAATTGACCGGTTCGGATAATGAATGTGCGTAAAAGTCGAAAGATGAAACCCTCTGCGGTTTTCGCGCTCGCTTGGCGATGGACGCTATCGTACGCGCCGAGGTCTGATCCACGCTTTCGGTTGTGACCGATGCTGTGGACTCGTCGATCGCTGCATCGACGTATTGACGTATCGTTCCACCCGTAGAGTGAAACAGGTAGCACCAGGTGTCTCTCTCTCTCTCTCTCTCTCTCTCTCTCTCTCTGGCACTCCTCTGATCTTGTTAGTGAAGGTGATGTAGCGCTCTGATCTCGTTACCGCCGATGATGTAACTGGCCACAGACGTAGTTGTGTGTCACTCGGGGTCAGCTTGTGTTTCCCGTCTCCACTCAGTTTACAAATAGCCTCTTAATCATCACCCGGCACTAACCAACACAAGCTCCTCTCAAAACAACCCTGTGTGTTTGTGTGTGTGCGTGTGCGAGTTTGTGTGCGTGTGTGAGTGTGAGGGGGTGTGTGGGTGGGTGCCACTGCATGCAACAGTGTGTGAGCTCACTAGCCATTCGGGAGGTCAGTTTAAGACCGAGGCAGGAGTTCCGTATGGACAGGGCAGCTACTGTCTGCTATTTCTATCGGCTATGACTCACAGTTGTGCTGTCGGATGACGACGATTTTCGCATGACGTCCTAAACGTCGTCTTGGATTTGCGCACGTGTTCCCCCCCGAAATCCGGGCGTATCCGATCCAGGTGTGTCTTTTAGAGAATTATTGTGGACAGATTACGATTTCCGATTTGTTTGTGCCGCAAATTCACCATGCATCGAGAGCCGTACGTTGGGTTAATGTCATGTATGCTGTGATGTCCTGTTGCTCAACTGGCCGTTCCTCGATAGGTCAACAAATATTTCAATGTCCGTAACTTTAGAATTAATCAATAAATAATCATCAATAATTTTGTCGACTAGCTATGCACGATACGGGAATTATTGGCCGATGCCGATATTTTCGTGCTTGCGTCTGCCGATGCCGATACACGAGGAAGGTGGAGGCGAGCGCAGGCGAGAGATTTTGCTCGGCAACGTTCCACGCCGTACTCCACTCTGGCACTTCTAACACGGCGCCGAGTCAAGCGAGCGTGAAAGCAGAATGGAGCGAAGGGCGGAGTATTTCCAGCGTAGTGCACAACGTTGGAAGAAAACGTCACGCCCCGCCCTATGTAGTGTACCAAGTCAAATCGGGCGCGTGTGACTCAACATGTGCACTACCTAGTGCGTAGAGAGCCATCAAGCTACGACCCCGGCTGTTTCCTGAGATGCATACTACCCCATAGAAAAGTATGATAAGAGTGTCTTGCGTACCGTACTATTAAGCGCAGCAGTCCGCGGCTCGGAACGCAGCCCATGTGCGAGCTCGCGTTCGCTAAGCGTGAACGTTCCTCTTTGTGCTCAGAATTTTGACAAAGTAACGCCATACGTTTTAACTTTGACTTTGGACACGCCTGGCACAAGCGCTACCTTTCCCACGTACAATAAATGCGTCGTCAAATATCGGCAGAAAATATCGGCATCGGTCCAATCCTTTAAAAAAAAAAAAGAAGCAATTATCGTCCGATTTTGATATTCCGATATTATCGTGCATCCCTAATGTTTCATCTGGTACATCCCGTGCTGTGTTAAGTGATGTCACGAGCCCTCAACGCAACCCTGGAACTGTCTAAATGCAGACGCTGTTTTTTTTTTGGTTGAGTTACTGCATGAACGGCTGAGGGAGTTATTACAGAACTCTAAAGTCTAATCTGATCTCCCTGTGTCTCTCCCTCGTTCACTCAATCCGTCCCTCAATCTGTCTCTCCCTTCTCTTTCACTCTCTCCCTCTCCTCCGTCCTCCACAGGAGTCGTAAGATACAGATCCGGAACATTCCTCCTCACCTGCAGTGGGAGGTGAGTCCTGCCGCTTCTCATCACTGTCGGGGTCTCGTAGAAGTGAGAACGCCACGCGGCTGATTGCTCTCTATCTGGAGCTGACGTGTCCTGATCAAAACGGCGTCTGTTACCTGCGACTCTCTCGCTGCTTTATCAGAAGCTGACGGTGATGCTTTTACAGTTTGATTTCACGTGTGAAAGGTGTTTGTACAAGCTTTCAGTGCAAGAAGAATCCCCATGCGGTTTGGATAAGTGGGGGGGGACGAGCGCGAAGGCGGGGTTACAGGCGAGCGCGAGGGCGGGGTTACGGGCGAGCGCGAGGGTGGGGTTACGGGCGAGCGCGAAGGCAGTCGGGGGCGAGCGCGAAGGCAGAGTCGGAGGCAAGCGCAAGGGGGAATCGGGGCGGGCGGAGAGACAGAGTCAAGGGCGAGTGCAAAGGTGGAATTGAGCGCGAGCTTTAAGGCAGATGTGAGCAGGGAGACAGTTGGGCGCGAGCGTGAAGGCAGAGGTGAGCGCGAAGGCATTAGGAATACCTCATCTAAGCACCTTAAATAAATGGTCATTGGCCGGCTCTTATTCTCCTCCTCCTGACAAACGCTATGCATTTGCAACAGAAAGTGTGTGCGCGCGTGTGTGTGTGTGTATGGTTAGAAGTGTGTGTGGACATTTTATGATGTGGCATGAAGTGTGTGTGTGTCTGTGTGTGTGTGTGTGTGTGTAGGAGTAGAAATACGGAAAAGACAGCAAAGAACAGCGTGTGAGTGTGTGTGTGTGTGTGTGTGTGTGTAGGAGTAGAAATACAGGGACAGAAAAGAATAGCGTATGTGTGTATGTGTGTATGTGTGTGTGTGTGTGTGTGTGTGTGTGTGTGTGTGCGAGCGTGTTTAATGTGTTTCTCTTTTCTTCCCCCTGCACAGGTATTAGACAGCCTTTTATCACAATACGGATCAGTAGAAAACGTGGAGCAAGGTATTGTGTGTGTGTGTGTGTGTGTGTGTATTTATACTGTATATATCTCTGTATTTAATTTGGTGTGGGGGTGTGTGTTCATGTGCGTTCCTGCGGAGTGGGTGGGTGGTCTGAATCATTGTCTGTTGTGTGGAAGTCATGACAAAGGATGATGAATGTTCTGTCATTGTGTGTGTGCGTGTGTGTGTGTGAGCACCATGTGACCCTCGAGGAGTCTTTAATTTGCGTATGTTGATGGCGTTCTGTAATGATGCTGGTAAATCATGTTGTCATGACTATACACACAATGCACAGAATTGAGTGTGTTCTGTGTTTTATAATAGCCGTAATGTGTGTTTTACACACACACACACACACACACACACACACATCCTTAATTTGAATAGCACTTCTTACTCATCTAATGGGTCATTAGCTGCTCTGAATGACTCGCAGGTCGTGTGTGTGTGTGTGTGTGTTCTGTTTATCTGCCTTGTTGTTTTGTCCTGAGAGCAGCAGCGCGGCTGAAGAAAACACCTTTTGAGTTGTAATAATAACAGCTAGATCAGAAATAGTAGAAAAATGATTGTGTGTGTGTGTGCGTGTTTAGCGGAAATGCTGTTTAGCGTGCTTGGTTTTTACTCTCAGGGGGTTGTGTCAAGTGGTCTGTGGTTCTTTGATCTCTGGGAGGTCTCTGTGTGTGTGTGTGTGTGTGTGTGTGTGTGTGTGTGTGTGTGTGTGT
>JAVGVS010002516.1:0-11368 GCA_032718565.1 Distichodus sexfasciatus
AGACGGTGCGTGACCCAACAGAATAGCAACAATAACATAGTTACTTGTCTGTATTAACTCTAAAATTTTAAGCATAAAACATGTTCACCACTGTTGGCAAACATCTGTAGCAAACAGCATTTATCACAAATTCTTATATTTACCATACAGTACGTTTTCAATAAAGCTTACAGTAGATTTGAACTGCATCAGTCAGCATTCGATCTGTCAGCAATAATCCTTCAGCAATACAAATCTAATGTTAATTACGAACAACAGTAAGAACAGTACAGAAAGCTGCCGGGGAGCAGGTTTTGGGGACGGTCCATGAATACGGCTCATGAGTATGTCAGTGGAACCTTTACTGGTCCGGGACTTAAACCGGAGACTCTCTGTTTACGGGGCCAGCTCCCTAACCGTTACACTACCAACTGCCCCAAATGCTATGTGCAAAGGACGCAGTGTGCAGGCGTACAAACAGACAAGGAAAGAGGAAGTCACTCTTTCTTCGTGATCTACAAAGATACGTTGTACGATAAGAAAATCAGGAATTTGTTGTAGTGGGAAAAGGTAAACGAGTACAAGGTAAAGCTCACTATAACGGATGGCATTATTAAAGCACATCTTTAAGTATGGTCCTGATAAATTCTCCTTTAGGCTCCTGTTTTTGGGACCCCACTAGGGCTGCAACAAACGACTATTTTTGTAATCGAGTAATCTATCGATTATTTTATCGATTAATCGAGTAATCGGCTAAAAAAATGTAAATGAAAATGACAATACATTTGTTATTAGGCTTATTGTAGTGTGAGTAGAAGTTAGTCAAATACGCTTTATGTTGTTGTATTCAATTGAACATGAAGAAACATGAAGTTCAAGGGTCATTTTGAACCAATTTGGCCAATAAAATGAGTTGCTTTTGGCCTTTCTGGAAGAGAACTGCATTTCCCACAATCCCCTGCGCATGCCTCGGAGCCGCGTCACAATAAAGGGTTCAGCGCGTTCCGGAATGAACTACGGAAAAAAAAAAAAACGATGGGAAAATCTCAATAAATGGCTGTATTGTGAGTGGAACGCTGGTTGATGTGGTTATTTATCAGCTAAATTACGAGTTTTGTCCGTAATAAAGGGGATGTTTTGACGGAAACGGAGCGTTTTAGCGAGTAATGGCGCTTACAAACAGCACGCGTTAACATCACAAAAAATGTCATTTATGCGTTTTCATGAATTTACTTCTGTTTTTGTGCACAGAATATCTCACAAATACGTTCACATGCAGAGGGATCTATTCTCGTCTTGATCGCACCACTGAAAAAATGGTGTATCATTAACAAGCGTCTGTGTGAAACACAAGCGACGCATACTGTAGCCATTTAAATGACTTAAACGAAGCTTCGATTCTAGAAAACTTGCCTCGACCATTTTTTGTAATCGAATTATTCGAGTTATTCGAATAATCGTTTCAGCTCTAGACCCCACCACAATAAGATTTGTAATAATTTCGTTATTTTTCATGTAATTCCAGAACTTAATTCTTCACACAAGGTTACAATAAGAGGAGTTTACATTATGTCCAACTTTTACACCTTTGTACAACACTTTGTTTGCTCCAAAAGCAAATTTGCAAATTTTCAAATCTACGCTGGATAGCAGTTTTGTACTTTAAAAGCTCTACCCGTTTTAAATGTCAGTTGCAAGCATTACTCACCCACACACTTGTTGTTGTGAAGCATCCACCCCGGCTTGCAGTCTAGACACTTGTAGTCTTGGGGACCCGTGCATTTTTTACAGGAGTAATAGCAGGCTATATGCACACAAAAGCCACCACACAGTCAAATTTACAACTGCCAAATTTATAAAAGCCTTTGCAAAAAGTCTTAAAGATCTTTCTTGAAGTTTATAGAGCAAATTGCAGCACTTTCACCTGAACAGGGCTGTTGAGTGCGATTTGAGCTTTTCTCTCGATAGTATCCATCTGCACAGTCCTGGCACAGTGGACCTGAGTATCCCGGGTCACACACACACTCTCCATCTCCAAGACGCGTTCCTTCTCCTTCGCAGCGACCAAGGCCACCACACACACCACCAGGACCTGATGGACACTCTGGAAAAAATGCAGATGCAAGATGTAACGTACCAGAACGACCAAAACGCCCCAACCAACAATTTTTGTACCATCTCCACTGGATGCAAACTGGTTACTTAAACAGCAAAACCAAAGCTTACAGTTGTACGTTTTAAGTCTAAATCACAAACTGTAACCGCTTTGTTATCACTGACCTGTTTCTGAAAAAGTGGGGGGTTTCTAGACAGTACTAACTGTAGTGAGAGCTACAACAGTATAAGGCACAGTTTGATAGGAAAATGTGCTTTTTTTTTAGTCTCTTACAGGCAAATTAATTATAATTAAAACCAACTACATTTGTTGTGGGACCAATGAAATTTATTCATGGCACAATCAGAGCCAGTGCCCTATTGAAAAACTTACATACTACGAGCTTGTGTTTAAAAACTGACCAGAAGTCGGGTACTGGGTGGCAAAGCAATCGTGCATGGCAAGAGACAGGTTACAGAGGGCATATATAAGACATAAAGCAGTCACAAAAATAAGTGGCATTGGACTGTTTTAGGAACTGGTGCATATTGTCTTACAATCACTGGAAAAAGGATAATCCTCAGAAAATCTGTGTAAAAAAGCAGTATGCCAGGATGGTGAAAGTGATGTGTGTACAAGCTTCTGAGAAATTACACCCTGATCATTTTTACTGATAAAAACACCACCGACGTTAAAGAAGCTTGTCTTGCCTAAGGGCATGGGCGAGTGAGTGTAGAACTCTGTGTGTCAGTGTTCCAGATAAACAGCTGCTTTGGGGAATTGCCCTCAGTGTGTCCTCTCAGTGTGTACATTTCTTCCTTTTTTCACATCCCTGATTGCCCTTCCATTTCAACTGAAATGTAATTTTCAAAGTTAAGAAACAATCACTGGAGGTGAGCACAGCGATAGTGTTGCAAAGTTTACACATTTGGTTGTTGTGTCAAAATGGGGGAACTGAAGAGGAAATTCCCTGACAAGCTGTATCCGTGAAATCAATGTAAAGGGTGGTTAGGTCACACCATCAACATAAAGACTTCTCTGTAACATGTCGATGTGCTCCTTCGTTTCAGAACACTTCTGTTCCCTGTTCCGTTTCGATAAGGGAAAAAAAGATCCGTCTGTTGCTTATATCATAGTTCTTGTTATTTTGTGTCACCTCCAAAACTTCCACTGAAGGATCAAGGCTCAAGTGATTTTTCATAGTTTACTACTGTCAACCTTTAGTGTTATTAGACACTATTACCTAATAAAAAATACTAAACTAACTAATAATTAATACTATAACTAATAATCACTCTCTGTGATGAGCTTAGCAAAATATATTAGACAGCTCAAACAAAAAGATTTTTCAAATGAAAAGAGATGCAACAAAATCTGTTTCAAAGAGGCGGTTGTTCCATAGTTTTTTTTTCCAATATCCAAGAGTCGTTTTAATGTGCGTCAGTAACAGTTCTATACAAAAAAAACAAGTTTAGCTCCAGTTTGGTTCATTTTCCCTTTATCACATCTAATCCCTGTTCCTAAAGACTTGTTATTGAGCATACCAGCACAGTTTGGTCCGAAGCGGCCTGGTGGGCAGCACAGCCTGAGCTCTTCAATACACAACCACTCAAACAAGTCAGGGGCCTCCTGCTGCCTGGAAAACGAAGAGATGAAATCTCTCACACACAGACAACACTTACAGATAACGCTACATCAAAGACAGGATCAAGACTTACCTGTGGAACCACCACGTTTCCACCTGGTCCTCTATTTGCTCTAAGAGTCTGTTACATTCAAAGTCGGGTTTCTCGCATGCCGTCTCCACAATCTCCAAGAGCCTTGTCTCACTGAAAGAGAGAGAGAGATCTTAAATGCTTTATTAGGTTAAGCTGAAACAAAGGACTAACCCATTTGAACGAGGAATGCAATCTTTGTGAATTTATCTCACGTCATTCTGTTACTATTTCTCCACTTCCAATACACATCCAGCATTACACATCAGCATCACCATGTAAGATTTATATTTAAGTATTGCTGCCATGCCATGAAAAAGCTTAAGAATTGTAAGAAATCCTTTTTCTACACCCCTACCATTATATTAATGACCACCCCTTGAAGGTCAAGTTCATTTGATTTAATTCAAAAAGAAAAAAGAATTCCGGACAGGTGGCAACCCTAACAGTCACTAATTGGCTTGAGTCACTGCAACAATTATTATTTTTTTAAAAACACTACAGCAGAGTCCAACTGGGTTGCAAAAGATTCTCAGTGTAAAATAACCAAGGCTGCGAAAGTCCTGGAGTATTTTAAAATAACAGAAAAAACAAATTTGTTTCATACACAAAGTCAGTACAAAGTTCTGATGGCCACAGCAGCAGTACTATACACAAGCTCTTGAGAGGAAAACGCTATTCTGGAAGGTAAAGGCAAAACCTGAATTACCATAAGTACAATATATTTGTTGTTTTGCTGCAAAATAAACTTAAACCCATAAGTCGTTTCCCATTAAATAAGCGGTTGAGAAAATGCTAGAATCTTGGCTTACTGTACACTACTTGCATGTTCTATATGTTATTTCTCCCATTATATTAAGAACATTTCAACATGCAAAGAATGGCATAAACACAACAGAACACTGCAAACGCTTTGATTAAACAAAAGCAATGTAGTGGATACGATGCTTAGTTATTACAGGGTAATTAAATATTCTTGTTATTATCACAAAAAAATAAAATCCAAAAATGCTCAATTTGATTTTCTGGAAGACATTACTGATGAGAAAAGTGCACTAGAGTGCACTGAACTGCTGATCTTTTGTCTGATTTTGAGACTGTAGGCCACACTATTTACTTGTTAGCATCAAGGGAGTGGCAATCTCTTGGTTCAGATTGTATCTTATGGACCGTCATCTGTATGTGAATATAAACAGCAATGGGCTTCCACAAGGTTCTGTTCTAGGTCCTCTACTATTTATACTCAGACACTGATAACGGTTGGTGAGATACGATCTCATAGAAACTGACCTGTATCATTATCTGAATATAAACAGCAAAGGAGTTCCACAAGTTTCTTCTAACTTTCACTAAAGCTGCCAGAAGGCATCTATCTGTGATTCTGGTTAACCCTGATGGACTTTCAGTTTTACAAAAAGATTTCCAAATTTGCAAGCTTCCTGTTCTTTCAAGATGCAAAGATTCTTTGGGTATCCAATTAGGTCCTTAAACAACCTCCAACTAGTTCAGAATTCAGCAGTCACTAAACCAAAAAACTATAAAAACGATGAAAAAACTAAAAATAATATTATGCCTTTAAATGGCCCTACATATATCACTGGAAATGGGAGAATGCAAGCTTTAGTTTGGTATATGACACGTAACCATGATAATTACAGTTTGAGGGTGCATCAGTGTTGAAAATGTGTTTTAAATTGTAATTTTTTCAAAAACTTTTTTCTGAGCCCATAATTTGCCAAATCTTTGACGTAGCCTTACTCGGTCAGTACTGAAGATATCAATGTGAATATTTCACAAAATGTTCCTTACATTATGTATGAATGACTATGTATGGGTCACATATGTAAAGCTGCTCTGAACTAATGAATGCTGTAAAAAGCACTATACATACAAAACTGAACTAAATTTGTGGCAGCTCTACTGTTAAGGTAAACTATGCACCACCCTTTAAGGCAGTGGTTCCCAACCTGGGGTCCGCGCCCCCCTTATATTATATTTGTACACGTTCTGTACAATTGTGTACATTGTGTGTGTGTGTGTGTGCGTGTATAAGAACAAAAACCTACAACCGCTGTTTATTTTTTGCAAATAAAATTTGTAATTAATCACTTTTCTTTTTGTGCGTCTATGCGGGTAGGAGTTGGGGTTGGGGGGCCTGGCTTGTCTTGGACACAGGCAAAAGGGGGCTTCAAGGAAAAAAGGTTGGGAACCACTGCTTTAAGGTCCTCTTCAGCGTTTCTAAATTATCCGTCTTACCTTTTCCTGACACATTTTTTAACGCCAAACTCAGAAGATTTACAGCTCCTGTTTCCATTAGAGTTTCATTAGACTTCATTTTGACAGACTGAGATCTGTGATCATTCATGCTGAAAATCCTAGTGTTAAACAACCGGTTTTAGAGTCTAAAACCTGGACATTTCGCCAACCCGTCCAACTTTACGCGTCTAACCCATGACATTCACTGTCCTGGGAGAGTGATTTTCCCCTGGGACAGACCGTTAAAAAGAAGGACAGTTCCGGGAAAACTGGGACAGGTGGCAACCCTAACTGCTTTCAAGGAAGTATATTTCCATCTCACGCCAACATATTTAATTACTCTGAGCTTTTTGCTTTGTTGTTGAGGTAGAGAACATTGTAAAAAGGTTCCAAATGATCAATCTCAACTTCTCCAGATACCTGAGCAGTGAACTATGAACTTGCCATGTTTAGCAGCTGATTCACAATGCACTGAGGCATCAAATGGTGATGGATGGATTAATTAAGGCATTTTTATTTATTTATTAAAAGACAGCACCAACACCCCAGAAAACCAAATCACATCAAAAGGGCTCTCGTTCATTTATGCAGCCCAACTTTTTGATTATCTCTACTATTAGCCTTTATTATTAGATTTTTTTTCTTGGAAAATTGCTGAAATTTGATTCGCAACTGTCAAGTGAATGGCATATGGTTTGCAGCAATGTAGTATGAGGAGAAACTGAAAACACTGAATTTGAAGATTTAAAGTTCATATAGAGGTTAATATATAATTTATTATATATGAATAATTTATTAAATTAAGCTATTTAAGATGCTCACAGAAATGCTCAGTGTTTTGTGCAATTGACCAAGAAACAAGCACAAATACAGAACAACAATTTTATTATTTCTCTAATCACATGAGGCACCAGGTTGTAAACAAATGCTAACCTCAATTTTTCAGAAATCTCTCACCTCCGATCACAATTCCTCTTGTACATCTATCTATTCCCTCACACTCATATCCTCATTATTGCACATACTGCTAATATAAAGTCAAAACCAGAAGGACATCAGCAGACTTAAAAATCAAACAAAAACGTACATTGCTCGAGGCAGAGAATGTTACGGTGTGTTTAAGGAACCGTTCCTGGAGAAATAACTAATGTCATGCATTATCGGTTTTGTCCAAAAACAGTAAGCAGCCAAAGCTGCCAAGAGCTCCTTCTTCTCTGGGGTTTTTCCCCCAGACTCTGGAGACTGAGTGCACAGACAGGATTCGGTGTCCCAAAACCTTGCTCTGTTGCTCCGGATCATCCTGCTTGTGTTCTTTCTACTTTCTAATGAAAGAGGAAGTTTCCTTAGTGATCTGTGGTACAAGGGAGCAAGGGTTTCTCTTCCCGGTCTGCAGAGCTTAAGAAATGGCAGGACCAGTTTAAATACGCGAAAATAGCTCTGTATGTGGCTGGTATAAAGTTTCACCTCCATTGTTTAGTATAGTCAAGTTGATTTTTACATGACTCATGCCTTATTAAAACATGTGTTTGTGCATCAGTGCTGGAAGTGAGGACGGATGCATTGTGAGTGAGCGACAGGTGAAAAATAAATAAAGATGTGAGTGTATTTAAATAAAAGTCAATAATCATGTTTGTTCTGCTGTCTACCTACCCTTTTCTTGCTCTGCCCTGCAAAAATGTTGTACCGCTGCAGATTTTGGGCAAACTCATAACATGCACAATAAAAGGATTGTTTATTACTCCTGTTTGGGCCAATTCCCCAGTCGAGGATTAAATCTAGCCCTAGAACAGCTTTGAGTATGAATGGTAATTCTCTACTGGCACTACAATTTAGTTGTACATGTATAAATATCATAACAACAGTCAAGTGTAACATGTACAATAATGTTCAATAACAGGTATAAATATCGTAACAACAGTCAAGTGTAACCTGTTATTGAACATTATTGTAAATGTTACACTTGACTGTTGTTACGTTATTTATAGGTTATTGAACATTATTGTACGTTACACTTGACTGTTGTTACGATATTTATACCTGTTATTGAACATTATTGTACACGTTACACTTGACTGTTGTTACGATATTTGTACCTGTTATTGAACATTATTGTACATGTTACACTTGACTGTTGTTACGATATTTATAGGTTATTGAACATTATTGTACATGTTACACTTGACTGTTGTTATGTTATTTATAGGTTATTGAACATTATTGTACATGTTACACTTGACTGTTGTTACGTTATTTATAGGTTATTGAACATTATTGTACGTTACACTTGACTGTTGTTACGATATTTATACCTGTTATTGAACATTATTGTACATGTTACCTTGACTGTTCGATACGTTATTTATAGGTTATTGAACATTATTGTACATATTGCACTTGACTGTTACGATATTTGTACCTGTTATTGAACATTATTATACATGTTACGCACTTGGCTATTTATGATATTTGTACCTGTTATTGAACGATATCGTTATGTTACACTTGACTGTTATTCGTTATTTATAGGTTATTGAACATTATTGTACATGTTACATGGCTATTCTGATATTTGTACCTGTTATTCAACATTATTGGCCATGTTACACTTGACTGTTTCACGTTATTTATAGGTTATTAGACATTACTGGCATGTTACACTTGACTGTTATTCACGATATTTATAGGTTATTGAACATTACTGTACGTATTCGCTTGACTGTTATTCTGATATTTATAGGATTTATTGAACATTGTTATGCGTTACACTTGACTATTTATTCTGATATTTTGTACCTGTTACTGAACATGTGCTCACGTTACACTTGACTGCTGTTCTGATATTTGTACCTGTTACTGAACATTGTGTACACATGTTACACTTGACTGCTGTTCACGATGTTATAGGTTATTGAACATTATTGTACAGGTTACACTTGACTGCTACGATATCTGTACCTGTTATTAAACATTACTGTGCATGTTACACTTGACTGCTGTTACGATATTTATAGGTTATTGAACATTATTGTACATGTTACACTTGACTGTTACGATATTTGTACCTGTTACTGAACATTATTGTACATTACACTTGACTGCTGTTCTGATATTTGTACCTGTTACTGAACATTATTGTACGTTACACTTGACTGCTGTTCTGATATTTGTACCTGTTACTGAACATTGTGTACATGTTACACTTGACTGTTGTTACACAATATTTATAGAGTTATTGAACATTATTGTACAGGTTACACTTGACTGTTGTTACGATATTTGTACCTGTTATTGAACATTATTGTACATGTTACACTTGACTGCTGTTACGATATTTATAGGTTATTGAACATTATTGTACAGGTTACACTTGACTGCTACGATATCTGTACCTGTTATTAAACATTACTGTACATGTTACGCCCGGCTGCTGATATTTGTGTACCCGTTTGTGGAAGCGTTGTTATGCGTTACACTTGACTGTTGTTGCTTGATAATTATAGGTTATTGAACATTGTTATGCGTTACACTGAACTGTTATTCTGATATTTATAGGTTATTAGACATTATTGTACATGTTACACTTGACTATTATTTACGATACTTGTACCTGTTATTGAGGCAATGCATTGTACGTTACACTTGGCTATTTATTACAATATGTGTACCTGTTATTAGACATTATTGTACATGTTACACTTGACATGTTACAATATGTGTACCTGTTGTTGAACATTATTGTACATGTTACACTTGACTGTTGTTACGATATTTGTACCTGTTATTGAACATTATTGTACGTTACACTTGACTGTTGTTACAATATGTGTACCTGTTATTAGACTGTTATTGTACATGTTACACTTGACTTGTTGCAATATGTGCATGCCTGTTGACCGGAACATTATTGTACACATATTTACACTTGACTTATTCTACGATATGTGTACCTGTTGTTAGACATTATTACGGGTTACGCTTGACTGTTATTCACGATATTTGTACCTCTTATTGAACATTGTTATGCGTTACACTTGACTGTTGTTCACGATATTTATAGGTTATTGAACATTATTATGCGTTACTTGACTGTTATTCACGTTGTTATAGTTATTGAACATTATTGTACATGTTACACTTGACTGTTGTTACGATATTTGTACCTCTTATTGAACATTATTGTACATGTTACACTTGACTGTTGTTACGTTATTTATAGGTTATTGAACATTATTGTACATGTTACACTTGACTGTTACGATATTTGTACCTGTTATTGAACATTATTGTACATGTTACACTTGACTGTTATGATATTTGTACCTGTT
This sequence comes from Distichodus sexfasciatus, assembly GCA_032718565.1. Lineage (NCBI taxonomy): Eukaryota > Metazoa > Chordata > Actinopteri > Characiformes > Distichodontidae > Distichodus > Distichodus sexfasciatus. The sequence goes on from JAVGVS010002516.1 coordinate 10,371, forward strand.
ATTGAACATTATTGTACATGTTACACTTGACTGTTGTTACGTTATTTATAGGTTATTGAACATTATTGTACATGTTACACTTGACTGTTACGATATTTGTACCTGTTATTCAACATTATTGTACATGTTACACTTGACTGTTTACGTTATTTATAGGTTATTGAACATTACTGTACATGTTACACTTGACTGTTGTTACGATATTTATAGGTTATTGAACATTACTGTACATGTTACGCTTGACTGTTGTTACGATATTTATAGGTTATTGAACATTATTGTACGTTACACTTGACTGTTGTTACGATATTTGTACCTGTTACTGAACATTATTGTACGTTACACTTGACTGCTGTTCTGATATTTGTACCTGTTACTGAACATTATTGTACATGTTACACTTGACTGTTGTTACAATATTTATAGGTTATTGAACATTATTGTACAGGTTACACTTGACTGTTGTTACGATATTTGTACCTGTTATTGAACATTATTGTACATGTTACACTTGACTGCTGTTACGATATTTATAGGTTATTGAACATTATTGTACAGGTTACACTTGACTGCTACGATATCTGTACCTGTTATTAAACATTACTGTACATGTTACACTTGACTGCTGATATTTGTACCGTTTATTGAACGTTATTGTACGTTACACTTGACTGTTGTTGTGATAATTATAGGTTATTGAACATTATTGTACGTTACACTGAACTGTTGTTACGATATTTATAGGTTATTGAACATTATTGTACATGTTACACTTGACTATTGTTACGATACTTGTACCTGTTATTGAACATTATTGTACGTTACACTTGACTGTTGTTACAATATGTGTACCTGTTATTGAACATTATTGTACATGTTACACTTGACTTGTTACAATATGTGTACCTGTTGTTGAACATTATTGTACATGTTACACTTGACTGTTGTTACGATATTTGTACCTGTTATTGAACATTATTGTACGTTACACTTGACTG
>JAVGVS010002517.1:0-11365 GCA_032718565.1 Distichodus sexfasciatus
AAGAGCGAATCCCACCAGAGTGTGGTGTATTGGTGCACTCTATTGGACAGTGGTAGTGCTGCACAGGTAGAAAGGAAGGAAAACGTCTCACTCCGTTTAAAAATACGTCTGGCGACAATTATCGACTTATCGACAATCAAATTCGTCGGCGACTATTTTTATTGTCGACAACGTCGAATGATCGTCGCACCCCTACTTGATATCTTCCCTAAAACAGCTCATATCGGTCGACCCCCAGTAGCTACGACGAGGGAACGCTTTCATGAGGGAGAGGAACAGAGAGACTGTGAGCTAGTGACCTCGTTCTGCGGTGCGCGCTCACACTCCTCTTTGTTCACGCTCTCCTCGTCTTCTTCCCTCTTTTTCTTTTAGACGCCGGCCGTTTGATGACTTTCTCGAGAAAAGGCCCGAAGTTGGGCTTTTAACCGAGTGCTGCTCGTCATCAAGGAAGCGTCTCAGGTGGAAGCCCACAGGAATCCCTCCCTCCGTCGCTCGCTCGCTCGCGTTTCAACTCGGCCACAAAACAACTCAAAAATAGACGCGTCCCAAACTGTAGCCGAATTTATCGGCGGGGGAAGAAAAGAAAAAGTTTTCCTCGCCGCAAAGCCTCGGTACAGACTGTTCGAAAGAAGGCGTCGAGTTGGAAAACGCGTTGCTGGATGGAGTTTATCCCGGAGTCGTTACAGGGCTGGACGATACGACTTCAAATCGATATCGCGATTAAATATTTTTACCGCCATTACCATTAACGTAACTTAACGAACGTTACGGTTAATTCTCCGTTTTTATTCCATTTTTGTCTGACCGCTGCCCCTCCTACAGTTTTGGTGCTAGGATCTGAGCATGTCGCTTGTATACACATCTTTGATACGTCCACTCGTCTGCCAGCTCTGTCCATTTTGTCATCCGTTTCTTCCCCATAGACTAACGTGGAGCTCAAATTACGACACATGACCGCATGCCCGTCGTTCTTCACAAAGCCACCAAACTCGTCGTGATCCGAGGGTCCACGAGCCTCTTGGCATATCTGTAACCGTCACGACCCGCGCTCGTCTTCCTCATCCTTTTATTCTCTCGTTATCGGCTTCTGCCTTTAAGAACTCATGGGATTCGGGACTGGAAAGCTTCACCTCGGCCTGTTTCTGTCAACGCGGTTCTTATCCCACCTCGGACCACCTCACTGAACACGCATCTCAACCCGAGTCCAGCCGCACTCGTCTTTTCCTTACTGAAATCGTCCCTCGTTCGTCTTCCGTTCACTTCAGTGAATTTTAGTCAGAGGTCTTTGTACTCGGCCAGAACCAGACAACTGGCAGTGGGTGCAGCATTAAACATTAGGGGTGTGCAAAAGGAATCGAATCGCGACTCTTTCTCCGTCGATTCAAAATCGATTCATATTTTTCAGCGAACGTAACGACACTAGTTTACTTTCCCCCCGACAGGAGTTCAGCTCACCAGTCCTACAGATGGCGCAACGTGGAAATCAGGACAGACAGACCTCCTTCACGTGAGCACGACGGAAACGCAGTCAGTATGAGCACATATGTATTACGCAGGGGTGGAAGTAACGAATTACAAATACTCACGTTACTGTAATTAAGTAGATTTTTTGGGTACTTGTTCTTTCATGATTAGTTTTTTCAAGTGTGTAATTTTACTCGTACTTGAGTACAATTTACACCATGTAATCTACTGCGCTACTTATAAAATCAAAAGTCCCTACTGAGTACGCCCACAATTTGAATTAATATTCAAACCTTTCATCTGCATCTTTGCAGCCAATAAGGCTGTGCAATCGCGACCGCGCCAATTAATCTATGACGTAAGCAAAGAATAAACTCCACTGCAGCAGCAGGCACAGGTGTCTGGAGGAACTACACAGTGGAGCACAAACTCATTTATAGACTGAAGATCTGGAGACAAAGAAGCCAAAATAGAGACAGAAGACAACACTGTCAACCGTGAAAATGATGGAGAAAAGACGGAGGACGAGTGCCCGCTGCCTGTCGTTCTCAGTGTATTGGGAAAAGTTTAAACTGTTCTATGCATGTTCAAAAACATTTTTGTCATTGTTTTAACAAACAAAATCCTGCTTTATATCTACATTTATTTACAAAATGAATTGCCTTTCTGTACCTTGTTCATCTGAGAAATGTGCTTTGAATGTAGATATTTTCTACTGGTGAATCGAATCGAATGCCTGCTATTGACGACGCAATAAAACATCGATCGGTTAAAAAGTCATTAATACTCTGAGTAGTTTTTGAGAAGAGTACTTTGTACTTTTACTCAAGTATTTTTTTTAACACCAGTACTTTTACTTGTCATTGAGTACATTTTAACCAGTGTAACAGTACTTGTACTTGTACAAATTTTCACTACTCTTTCCACCTCTGGCATTACATTTAGTAAACTACGTTTGATTCCGTGTGATGATGATGATGATGATGATGATGTTGATCTGCCACAGTCAAATGGGAAATGTAACTCAAAACTGCAATCTGGAAACAAATTCAGACACGTACTGCAGGGGCGGCCAACCAGTCAGAGACCAAGAGCCACATTTTTTACTGTGTTACCGCAAAGAGCCACATCATACACATGGGCATCACCCATCCCTTCCTCTCACACACACACACACCTCCTGAAACCACAGGCCAGTCATCTTCAACAATGAACACTGTGTGCACTGTCTCACACACAAACTCTCAGTTCAACCAAGTCCACAAACAAAAATACAATAATTTACAATAGCGTCTTGCTTTTACTATGCATGTCGCTTAGTGGGACTTCTGGCATTCCTTGCCTTGAACAATCCTCTTCAAATCTGGCTTGTATTCCGTTGTCGCCACTCGAAGCAGTTCTTTCACATGGGTGTCAGTCAGAACAGATCGATGCTTTGATTTCACGTGTTTCAGAGTAGAAAACACAGACTCGCAGATGTATGTTGACCCAAACATTGACAGTATCTTAAGCGCAGCCCGTTTGACATTGGGGTATTTTTCCATTGGCACACTTTTCCAGAACTCAATGGTTCCTTCCCTTAAAGCAGGTTTCAGTTGGTCCTCCTCACAAAGATCGATCATCTCCAACTCAGCTGCAGCCTCATCTGTGACTAGCGGGGCTTTCAAACAGTCCGTCTCCGCATTAAACGGGTCGACGAGGAACGTAATCTGTGGCCTTTTCCGTTGTAGATCACGGAAGCGGGTCACAAAGCTTTCGTGCAGGTTTTCAACCAGTGTTGCATATCTGGCTCTTTGCTCATTCAGGGCGGCGCTGGTGACTTGCCCGCTGGCTTTTAGCAGAGTGGGAAAATGCGTTAAATCTCCATTTTGAATATGCGCCTTGAACAGCTTCAGTTTGTTGACAAACGCACACACTTTGCACCAGGTCAGGCAGCATTTTTAACTTACCCTGCAGGGTCAGGTTCAGTCTGTCCAAGTGACACAGCATGTCGACCAAAAAGGCCAGATCCATAATCCACTTGAGGTCCGAGAGCTCAGGTCCTTCTCTTCCATTAACAGTTTCACGGCATCCAAAAGCTCAAAGAAGCGAGAGAGTACCTGACCTTTTGACAGCCACCTCACAGTGCAGTGCAGCGGCAGATCACCTGGAAGCCCTTGGTCCAGCTCGGCGATGAGATTCTTGAATAGCCTGTGGTTAAGCGCATGTGTGCGGATGTAGTTGACGATTTCCATCACAGGCTTCATGACGTTGTCTATTGCAGTTAGTTTCGGTATGGACAGATTTGCTTTCGCAAATGCAGCCATCACTGTTTCTTTCACATCTATGCCACGGGTTCTGTCTTTTAATGGCACAATATCAAGGAGTTCTTCTTTGATCACACAATCGTTTGACACAGACCGTGCAAATATTGCCAACTGAGGCTTGTCTTGTATGTCACAACTCTCATCCAATGCGACACTAAAATACTCACATGCTTGAAGGTCAGAGCGCAGCTGTGATTCAATAGCTGTGTTAATGTCCGATATTCTGTGTTCAACACTGTGGCAGTTGACGGACGTCTGATACCATGCATTTTAGTTTGTCGTTTTTCAGGAGACAAGATTTCAACAACGTCACTGAGGCATTTTTTAACGAACTCCCCTTCATTGTATGGCTTTTTAGCCCGTGCAGTGTTCCAAGCCAGTTGATACGATGCGAGCGTTACGGTCTCTGAGCGCTTCGTAAATTTTTGGAAAAACTGTATCTGCTTTTCTGCCTGACTTTTCAAAGTGACCAACTCGTGATTGCGAAGTTCAGTCCCTTTTGGAAATTCCTGGTCGATGTTAGCATGGAGTGAGCTGAAGTGGCGCTGAAGATTTGAAGCTTTGAAATGCGATCATGACGCCTGACATATAAGGCAGAATGGCTTGCCATTACGTTCAACAAAAAAATATAAACTCTCCCACTCTGTTAAAGACGTCCTGTGTTCATCTTCATATTTTCGTTTTGCTGTGCATTTTTTCCCTGCCATTTTGAGAGCGAACTTGACACAAATTGTTTACTTAAGTGATCTTGCCACTACTGGGAAACTTTGCGGTATTTTAATTTCTCGCACATGCGCATTTGACGAAAATACCGTATTGAACTCAAGCGAAGCAAACACGCACATAAAAAAAAAACACACAAACACAAACTTCGATATGAACGTAAGAGCCGCATGAAACCAGGCAAAGAGCCGCATGCGGCTGGGGAGCCGCGGGTTGGCCACTCCTGACGTACTGAATCGTGAATCGCTTACGAATCGTGAATCAGTTTTGATACGAAACGTGAGCCCAAGAATCGAATCGTGAGATTTTCTGAATCATGCTTCCTCATTAAATATATATTAAGTGAAAGTGAGTGATTATTTGTCATTGTGAACAAACCACAGCACAGCACACAGTAGCCACACAGAACACAGCACACCACAGCACACAGCACCACGACCAAATGTGACCGCTGCATCTGACCCATCCGTGAAGGAGCAGTGGGCAGCTAACAAGCGCCCGGGGAGCAGTGCTTGGGGACGGTACCTTGCTCTCGAGTACCTCAGTGGTAACTTTCCCGGGCCTGGATTCAACCTGCGAGCTTCTGATCACGGGGCGAACGCCCTACCGTTCCGCCAGCAGCCGCCCCTGGGATACTTATTAACTGCTCTTTGTAACAGTACATAAACACACGGGAAAAGAATTTTAAAAAACCTAACAACAGAACTGAAATAATCGTCATGGGCAAGACTGGATGGGTTTTGACTGACTGCTCAGCCTTGGCGTATCTTACTCGGGTTGGAGGTTGTCGCGGGTTGCCAGGTGCCCGAGCAGTGCCTGAGTGCCGCCGTGCCAGGCTCGGTTCCAGCAGAACTGCAGCGCGTCCCGGACGGGTTTCAGGGCCAGCAGGTCGGAGGAGCGGGGCAGCACGGGGCAGTGGGGGCTCACCGCGTGGTGGCAGGACGGACTAAAGGGCAGATTATACCTGCACAGCATCACAACACGGGGGAGCATTAACAGCTGAACATGAAGAACAGTCAAAAAAGCAGTGTGATCATCAATATACCTGCGAAGAACGGACACGGGCAGAGAGAAGGGAGAGAATTCCGTGTCGGCTGCGTCAGTCCTGGTGAGGGAACGTCACAAAACAGCGTCAGGAAGTTTGGAACTTTTACAGAACAAGGAAGTAACGAGCTGCTAGAGAAGGGAGTTTAGATCCGTGAAGATAAATAAGACATGAAAAGATATACGTTAAGGAAATTAGAATAAAAATGTGAACACAGTAAAAATATTTTTAAATGATTTGATAAAAGTCTGCCGCGATGGAGCTTCTGTAATTACTGCTGCTGAGGTGTTTTCATATTTTAGACTAAAATCAACGCGACACTGTGTTTCTTATTAACTCTTGGTACGTAGAGAACGTTGGAGTTGTGCTCACCACACGTCCACCGTGGCGACTTCATCAAACAGCAGGAAGCACATGAGCGCCGCAGCCTCACTCACATCGCCCTGACCGGCCTTCAGCAGCAGAGAGACTGGACATCAGAAAAGACTTCATCAGCTTTTCATTACATTCACAAAAACCTCACAAACACAAACCCGGTTTCCCCCCACAGTCTAAACGTAGCGCTCCAACTACTAATCCGTTAAATCAAAGAAAAAGACAGTCTTCCCAGAACTTTGGCTGCCCCCATTTCTTTTCCTTTGGATCTGCATCAATCTCATTGTTAACCTTTAGTGCACTCAGCTGACGGGAATCCGTCATAGCGACGGGAAACTTTAATCCAAGTGTTAAAAGAACCTGTTGTCAAAAATAAAATGAAGTAAAGATATAATCCGTCCTGCTCCGCACACTCATCACTTAACCGTACCAGCTAGTACAGTATGAAGAGGAGGAGCTAATCAACACTAGATTATGGTCTGTAGTTTAGAGGAAGTTCAGTTGAGCAGAGCTGATTAGCGTCTACTGGTTCATCCCTCCATCTCAATTCACGTTTGTCATGTGGCCCTGCTCTACATCCACGTGTTGCCGTGGTGACTACTGCAAACCCTCATCCAAACCATCCACACACAGTGCGGGAAACTGGGGGTTTTACACCGACAAATAAACCAGAGAGTAGAAGATGAATTTTCCACTTCATCATCCGAAATTTACTCACATCGCACAGTCCTGCGGTCCTACAGTTCTTACAGCTTTGGTAATTATTTGCAAATGTGACCCTGCCTATGATAACCCAGCTAAAGTCATTTTTTGGCAACTCTCTGTTTTATACATAAAATAATTCTACATAATTTAAAGAACATTTTCTGAAAATTTCACCTTGATATCTTTAATACTGACCAAGTAAGGCCATGTCAAAGATTTGGCAAATTACAGGCTCAGAAAAACAGGTTTTTGAGAAATTTCAATGTAAAAACACACATATTTTCAACACTGATGCATCTTTGAACCATAATTATCCTGACTGTGTGTCATGTACCAAATTAAAGCTTACATTCTCCCATTTCAAGTGATATATGACACATTTATGGAAAAGTTCTGATACTTTTGGAAAATGGGTCTATTTATTATGATATGCATGGCGGAAAAGCATACCAACTACACTGAAATGAACGGGGGAGTGGCACCACACAAAGCAACACACACAGAAAGCGGCACCCGGCTAAAGTCGCAGTTTTTCTACCTCCTCTTTACCTGACGTGACTGCTGCGGATACACATTGATCTTAATGTCTGTATGCACTTTATAATGATAGAAAGGTAGTTCCTAAACCGAATAACACCCAAATCACCAGTTGTTTTTGCACATAAAGTAATCCCAAAGACGTTAGAAAAGCAATGTTTACGAAGCCAACCTCCGGTGTTTTCCGGCGGAAAATGGAAACGTAAGGTGAATAAAATCACGAATTTCGCTATTTATCCTGTTAGAAATTACATTTCAAACATTACATCCGAAAACCTCAGAACATAATCTATCATTTACTGCAATAAACTCATATGGCATATTGTTGACATTTTTCTCGCTATGACTACTTTGACGCTCTTTATTTCATAATCAGATTTGGTGATTTTAGCCGCGTTTTCACAGGCGGGGTCACATATATATAATATTTACTGTTGTTACTATTTAACTGGACGTGTGGTTTTGTTTCACAAACATAAAAACATCTGGTTTCATATTCTCATTTCAAATTCATCTAAAAACAGCAAGTCTGAACAAATTCGACGATCAACACACACAACTCACCTTTTCAGAACCACTGGAAAATGAAAGTTGAGTGTGTATGCAAGTGTGTGTGTGTGTGTGTGTGAGGTGTGGGTACCTCGGAGCAGCGCGGTCAGGAAGTGTGTGTGCTGCGCCAGGCGGTGTCGTAGAGACGGGTCGCTGTACACCAGCTTCCTCAGCATGCCAACGCTGCACTCCAGCAGGACGTCCGTGTTCTACAGCGGAGAGGAAGCAGCGTGACGACCATCAGGAGCTCAGCTCATTACACAACCGGATATGCTCTAGGGGTGGGTATTGGTTGGTGAGGACGTCACGATACGATACGTATCACGATACACGGGTCACGGTAGTGCTGGGCGATATATGGAATACACTCGATGTATCTCGGCTTGTTCCACGTGCGATGTGTAAATGACCATACCGTGACCACCGAGTATAAATCCTAACCGTCAAAGCAGACAGCTCGCTCCCCCGCCCGTCCAGAAAACTCCTAGCGCATGTGCGTTTTGTAGCGCTTTCGTGTTTCGCTTCTCTGCTCGTTCCCCCGCCTATGGCGTCACATCAATGGCAAAACTAGAGCGTGCAAAATGGCTTGCCGCAAAAATTTCGCGGGCGTAAATTTCAAAGTCGCGAGCGCAAATGTGAAACTCCACAGCACAACATTAAGATTCGAGTGCGCGGTTGTGATCATATTGCGCGTGAACTGTAATTTTCCTCTCACGAATGTCTTTTTTCCTCTCGATGTGTTAAATGTCCTCGCGTGCAAAGTAGATTACCAGCGAGCGGCTTTTTTGCTCGAGTGAGATTTCTACATGCGCGGTTTGAAAGGAGCGGGTTTTGGCGGTTTCTGTCTGTGAATCCTATTGGCCGATGCCTCCTGGTTTTGTGACTGACTGCACGCTACAGACAGTTTCTACAGAAAAACCAAAGACGTCGTAGAAAGAGGAACAGCGGCAGAGTTATAGTTTACACGTTTAATAAAGTGCATAAGGTTGAAAATAAGAGATTAAAGTGTCCAGTCAGTTATCTGAGGCTGCTTGCGGTGCAGGATTCTCCCCCTCGGAAATATCGGTTTTTGGAGCTAGAGATCGATATAGTGTATCGTGACAGGAAATATCGCCATATATTGCTTTTTTTGCACAGTTCTGTACAACACACACATTCCACAACACTCCACACACTCACGCTCAGATCTACAGAACCTTCAAGGCATCTAACTACAGCACCGTAAAAGGCGTCACCTTCAACAGACGTGTTACAGCGTTTGACCACAAGTCACTAGAACGCCACAAAAAATGACCTTTTCAACAGCGTAAAAAGGGCGGGTATATTAGAGCACCACAAAAAAAAAAAAAACGTAAAAAACGGGTCATTTGCATAAAAATAGAGGCAAATTGTGGCACCTTTGGTGTTGAGTGTTTCGAGCGTGTGTGTGTGTGTGTGTGTGTGTGTGTGTGTGTGTGTGTGTGTAGGCAGAGTTGAACACACACACACACACCCCAGATTGTGCATGAGAGCTCCACTGAATTCACAGAAAATCTACCGTATGCTTATCGTGATATGAAATGACTTCATCCTGATATTTTGGATTGTTCAGCGCTGCGATGGGAAAGCGTCCGAGTACCGGATTGTTCAGTACTGCGATGGGGAAGCGTCCGAGTGCCGGATTGTTCAGCGCTGCGATGGAAAAGCGTCCGAGTACCGGATTGTTCAGTACTGCGATGGGAAAGTGGCCGAGTGCCGGATTGTTCAGCGCTGCGATGGGAAAGCGTCAGAGTGCCGGATTGTTCAGTACTGCGATGGGAAAGCGTCCGAGTGCCGGATTGTTCAGCACTGCGATGGGAAAGCGTCCGAGTGCCGGATTGTTCAGTACTGCGATGGGAAAGTGGCCGAGTGCCGGATTGTTCAGCGCTGCGATGGGAAAGTGGCCGAGTGCCGGATTGTTCAGCGCTGCGATGGGAAAGCGTTCGAGTGCCGGATTGTTCAGTACTGCGATGGGAAAGCGTTCGAGTGCCGGACTGTTCAGTACTGCGATGGGAAAGTGTCCGAGTACCGGATTGTTCAGCGCTGCGATGGGAAAGCGTCCGAGTGCCGGATTGTTCAGTACTGCGATGGGAAAGCGGCCGAGTGCCGGAGTAACACTCGATAACCGCACTAACTAGACAACTCCGCCACTCAGCAGTTCCTTCTCCGGGGTAAAGTGCCAGCCGTTACTCGGCGTAATTCTGCCTAATTAGCCTCATTAACGGGCCACAACGCTGGCAAACGCTCGGCCCGGGGACACACACACTCTCACACACACACACACACACACGCACAAACACACTCGTCACGCTACGCAAACAAATTAGCGCTGACTCGCTGCAGACTGACGCCGCTAGCTCGGGTTCTGATGTGCGACGCTTCTGTCATTTCTGCTACAAGCGACTACACACACACACACACACACACACACTTGTTCTGCTGTTTGTGAGGTACTTCCACTGACTCCCACTTTGACTAGATGTAAATAACGCTACAGGTGTGGACGATATGATCTCACATCAATATCACGATTAATTCAACACTAGATTATGATTGATGATCAATTTTTGGTTTTTATTTTGCCGCTCTCCAAGTTCACTGACAAGGTCTGAAACCTGAATCTGTTCGACCACTAAAGCTGGGATCATTTCAGCACCGAAATCAGGGCTGTGTGACATCAGCAGAATCTCACATCCTGATGTCATTTCATATCTCCATAACGATGTATATCACACTACGGTACATGTTCTGGAAATTCTGTGAACCCGCTGCAAGTTAAATCTGGTGTCTGCTTGTGCTCAAATCTGCCTTCACACTCAGCACGCGCTTATATGGAACGCCAAAGGGGCCAAAATTCACCGACATTTGAAGAGTTCGGTTCCAAAACACGCTAAAGGCCAAGTTACCGCCAAAACAAGCTCCGCATTTGGTCACTAATCAAAGCTCGAGAATCCATTTTAATCAGAAAGCGCTGTCCACCGCGTTTCTCTGCACGGTTTCTTCCCTTGTGAGAGCAGCGCATCGCCGTCTCATTAGCTGAGAGCTCTTGAGTTGTCTTTGTACGCGACACGTACCAAAAAGGAATCTTGAGTCTTGAGTTGTCTTTCGTCGTCTTTTCTTTACTACAGTTCAAAGTTTTACAAGCAAGAGATGAATCCCTAAAACTACAAAGATTCTTTACGTGGCGTTACGTGACGGTCAAAAAACTGTAGCGCTCCGGAGCTCTCAGCTCTATCACATACAATGTGAAACTAGTTCTTTTACGTTCTTGTATCTTACACATACTTCAGATTACGACACGTAAGTCACGTATTACTTCTATTGTTACATACGAGTACATTTAACGTGTGTCGCGGTAATATAATTCTATTACGTAACACTGTACATGGAAAGTTATGGAAGGTTCCAGAAACATTTCTCTATTTTCTACTGCAAACAGCTACAAAAACATTAAATCTAAACATTCACACATTCATGCACACAAAATGGCTCTAACATCCCTTTTTTCCCCCAAACCGAGACAAACGCCAGTCCTGATTTTCAGCAGAACCCGACATTTCCATTCGACCAATCACAGCGCACCGTTCCAAAACGCAAACTGTAATGGCAGCGCCCTGTAAGTGACCACTGACGTCTTTCAAGA
>JAVGVS010002518.1:0-11363 GCA_032718565.1 Distichodus sexfasciatus
GCAATTTTTCAGGAAGATACTGGTGCGTATGAGACGTTTTACAGACATATTTATTTGTATTTAATTGTATTACAGGTTTACATCTATTAGATATTAAGGGTGTTTTCACATGTAGTCCTCTTTAAAGGAACCCAACTCAGTCCTCTAGACGTGGTCCAAAAAGTGGACCAACAGAAAGGGAACTCAGTTCTTCTTATGTTCACACTGTGAGTTCATTTGAAAAGGGGACTCAGTTCTCTTTCTGCTCCACTTCAGCTCAGATGGGGCCTCAGTCCTTTTTCTGTTCATACTTCATTCTTATGGAGCTCTCAGACCTTTACTGCTTTGCATTCTGGGTAGTTTTCACTTCGAACTAAAGCTGCCGATGCGAACCAGGAGCGCTTTGTGTTCATAAGGCGCCAGTTAAACGAACCGTGCCGCGGACTCAAAGCGAACCGGACTGAGAGCACCTCCCGGTGTGGTCTCAGTTCGGATCGTTTCAGAGGGGTCTGAGTTCGTTTGCCGTGTTCACATATGTGACTCTCCGCGGCGAAACCAGTCGCTTGTCGCAACGGAGGATTCTGAGAAAAACGAGCGTTTATGTTGCGTGGGGTAAAATGTTGGATTTTTTGTTTGTAGTGTTTTGAAACAGTGGAAGGTCTATACTGTACTGTTGTGAATAAATTTGGCTGAAAAACTTACCCTTTCCATCCTAAAAACGTGACTTTCTTGAGGTGAGGAATTCAATTCCAGCAGAATGTTAAAAGTTTCTGTTTTGACCGCTCTACTCCAATATTTACGGTAAATCCACTGGTTGACTAGCGTGAAGATATTTCTGCGGAATCCATCTTCGTCTCCCGAGTTCAGTTAACCTAACGCAGGTAGGCTATCCGTGTGGCTGTGAATGCAGCGTAGGCTAGCGTAAATGCAAACGTAGCCGCGACCGCACCAAGCGTCTGTGAGTGCTACGGCGATAGTCAACTTCCAAGACAGATTTCTCCGTTTCTCACTTGGCGTGACAGGAGAAACCCGACTCCTTTGAATGTTGATAGCTCAGTCATATGTCGTCCCATTCATTCCATATAGGTATCGTTTTGAAGCTTGATTTATGCCCTTTCATGAAAACATAATAACTCGATTTTGAAAATTTGCGACAAGCGACTGGTTTTGCCGTGGAGGGTCACATATCCCAACATGTGTAAACAAGCCCTAAAGCTCTCTTGAGTACTCAAATATCTCCATAATATCTCCCTTATACACTCAGATGTCCATCTCTAAAATGTGTTGAACTCAAGCTTTTTACTAAAAATCTTCCTCTACCCTGTCAAATCTCTCTCTAAACCATGTCATAAACACAGATATCTCCCAAACCGCCTCAAACACTTCAAATATCTCCTTGTACACTCAAGAATTTACGTCTGATTTATGCTGTGCAAGTGTTTACGCCAACAAATCCTAACGTGAACTTGGTTGTTGCTAGATCACGTGTGACCCCCGATCCATAAAGCGAGTGGTGGTTAATTTCTCCTCATGCTGTGAATGAGTCTATAAAACAGACTCTCCCGCTGAACTCTGGGAACGGGCGTGACGTCGGAGACGGCGGTGGGAGAGAAGCAAATCCGCACGTCTACGACTCTTTTCTTTTTTGTGAACGAGGGCAGAAACTGAAAGAGCGGCAGATGAAGGTGCCGATGAATGGCAGTGAAAAGGTTTAGTCTGGTAGTGAATGAACTTTCTCCCACACAGAGCAAGTTCTCCGTTCAGGCTCGGAGGTTGGAACACAGAATACCTGTAGAGCCAGATAGACCGGTAGTCTCAAATGGTTAGAAAATAACCTGCTGCAAAATAATGAACTCTTGAAGGCCAGAACATAACGGAGGCGTGTTAACAAATATAACAGCGAAAATGAATAACTCTTGTTCTGAATGAAAATTCTTTAGACGTACTTTCCGATAACTAAGAGCTAAAGGCGCGGGACAAATTGTGGAGCTGTTAATCATCGGCTAAATTTAACCAGCTGTAAAAGTAGAAACTGGACAGAATCTTACAGAACTTTTAGGGTTATAGAATTTTCTTGTTTTTTAATTCATGTTTATGTTTCCAGATTCCAGATTATGAATCAAAAAGTAAATGTCCATTTACCAGCCAAACTGTGTTTTATTGACTTTTTTACCTTTTTTGGGCGGCACGGTGGTGCAGCGGTTAGCGCTGCCGCCTCACAGCGAGAAAGTCCTGGGTTTGATTCTCAGGTCGATCGTAAGGCCTTTCTGTGTGGAGTTTGCATGTTCTCCGTGTGTTCGCATGGATTTTGTCCGGATGCTCCGGTTTCCTCCCACTGTCCAAAAATATGCACTATAGGTTGACTGGCGAATCTATAATTGGCCCCATAAGGTGTGACAGAGTGTGTGTGCGTGTGTGTGTGTGTGCGCTGCGTTGTGTTGGCACCCAGTCGAGGTTGGTCCCTACATCACGATCCCCGCGATCCCCTCTTCCGTACTTACAGTTCTCAACATTAGCACATGGAAGAAAAAATATTTTTTCTGAATTGATCCTCAGCTTCTCCCTCGCTCTCTCTCTCTCTCTTTCTCCATCCCTTTCTCTCCTCTGTGTGTGTGTGTGTGTGTGTGTGTGTGTGTCCATAGCAGCTCCGCTCCCTGCACCAGTCTCTGAATGCGGATGGGACGGCCAGTCCACTCAGTCTCTACACGTCTCCGTCCCTGCCCAACATCTCTCTGGGCCTGCCGGCTAATGCACACATTACAGTGAGTTCAGTCACATACACACACACACACACACACACTAAAGCATACAGTCTTGTATTACTGTCTTTGTGAGGTCCTTCCATAGACTCCCATAATGACTAAAGTAGATAATTTTACACCTAATCCTAATCCTAACCCTAACCTTAACCTCAGTAACCAAAAGCACATCTTTTACCTCTTTTAGTTTCTCAAATGAAACAAGCACATTTTCTATAAAGTCATTTCTCCTCATGGGGACCTCTCAAATGTCCCCACAAAGCCCCAAAAAACAGATAAAAGTGATTTTAGGGGACAAAAAGGTCCCCACAATGCGATTAATACATGAACACTGGTTTTAAGATGTTTTAAGATGCATCTTAGTAGGGCTGCAAGAAGATTACAAAACTGAAAGCTGTATCATAGGCTATGTATCATAGTTAATCACAAGTTACGTACTTACTAACGCAGATGAAATCCTTTTACTGGTTAACAGTAAGTTACTGGTGTGTTCCAGTCCACAGATTAACTAGATAATGTTAGGTGAGGGAGATGTGAACCTTAGTGTTAACATGAGCAAAAAACTGGGAAGAAGTTGAGCATCATCCAGGAGATGTTTATATTTTGGCCTGGTGTCCAAAGCAGGATTTCGCGGGGCTTTTTTGACCTTGTTGTGGCCTAAAATGCCCAATTTTGCGGCAGCTTTTCTAAAAAAAAAATGTGATGAAAGTTGTGGTGTTTTTAGGCGTTTTATTGTAATAAAGTTGCGGGAGGAAGTCAAAGTTGCGGGAAAAAAATGCGATTTTGTTGCTTTTTTAATAATGATTGTTTAATAATTAAAATGAAGGAACAAAACCACTATTATTTTTATTAACCAATGATCATTTAGTTATTTTTGAAGGTAAATGTGAGGTGTTTTCATCACACACTGCAAAAAATGAAATCTTAACAAGCCAGAAAATCTTAAAAAGAAAAATAGATCTTTTCTTTTTTTAAGAATAACTGACTTGACTAAACTTGTATGTGTAAGATAAATAATCTAATTTTAATCTAATATTAAGAAAAATTTACTGATTATAAGAACTTCTTAAAATGAAATAAGAAATTTAATTAAGAGAACGGAAAGGTTCGCATGCTCTCCACTACGAGTTAAGAAATTCATGACAATTTTGCTTATTTTAAGAATATTAAAGCTAAAAACATGGAAAATGGAAAGATTTTTTTCTTGTTTTAGGAGATCTTAACAAGATAAATTTTCTCACTATATTGGCAGATAATTTTGCTTGATTCTGGTACCTTCTTATTATCCCTTTCTTTTTCTTATTTTCTGACACTGATTTTTTGCAGTGTACACAATTCCTGCGTCTTCTAAACGTGACAAGGAAGTGAGTTCGCTGCAACACTTTGCGGGACTCGACAATGATTAGTCAAAAACTGCAGAAAAGTTGTCAAAATTGTGTGGAATTCCAGAGAATTTGCGGTTATCGGCTGAATTTGCGTTCATAGTTGCGATCGCCACATCACGAAATCCTGGAGGGTCTGCTAAAGCATCGTTGCCGCTTGCCCCCTCTCCAGGCCCCTCAGAAGCTGAGTGCGCAGCAGGAGGCGGAGCGGCAGGCCATCCAGTCGCTGCGGCAGGGCGGCGCTCTCACCGGGAAATTTGTGAGCACCTCGTCGCTGCCAGCGTGCCTTCCGCCCGGAGCGGGCCACGACGCCGAGCCGTCTGCCGCCCCAAACAGCCACGCCAGCCACTCCTCCCTGCTGCAGCACGTCCTGCTGCTGGAACAGGCACGCCAGCAGAGCGCCCTGCTCGCAGGTACACGCACAAAACACACACACACACACACACACTCACCTACACTGCTGCTTTGTTTTCTCATCACTGTAGGTGCAAATGTAGACGTGCACCTATTTCAAAAGAAACACACAATGTCACAAAAACACACACAGTGTTTCCTCTCACACTCAGCTACGTATTTAGCTGTGTGCCCACACACACTAGCACACCTCACCACTAACCGTGTGACTCACATACACACGTGTAACAACATTGCATACTTAACCAGGCACCTGTTCACCCACAAACACACACACGTGCACATGTGCCCGCTCCCACACACGTACACACACACGGGCGGTTATGTCACATATAAATTAACATTTACATACGAAGTACAGTCCACTGAGCATTTACAGTGTGACGTCTGGATTTTTATTAGCTTTTCCAGATCCGATCGAAAAGCTGATTAGAAAAAATACAAATTGAAAACAGATCATTTACTGGTCACTCTGAAGTAAATGAACACACTGCAGTGGCAAGAAGATAAGCCCATACACCAAAAAACACCGCTCTATTTCTGGACACTGTTAGTGTGGGCACTGGACCACGTTCACTCTGTGCAAACACCACTTGAACTGTGGTGTCCAGTGTAGGAGAAGAGCTGATACCTGCATCGAAAGACTTCTAGTAGGCGATGAAAGAGTCAAGTGGTGAGATTTAAAGGTGTGTCCAAGAAGATTTTAAGATTTAGGCTGTTTTCCATTTAAAGGTGTCGTGTAACCCATCATGGAGTGTAGCTAACGTTAGTAGTAATGGATGCTGGGGTTAAATATTAGATTAGAATGTGCCAAAACCTAAATAATAGCAGCTCAGCTGTCAGCGGTCAGAAACTGACCAGTGCTAAATAGATTGGTTGGTTCTAACTTAACTGCCCAGTGAGAGTAGAGACCAAAAGAAGCGTTACTAAAAAAATTTGCATTACAGATGCATTTTATAAAGTGTGACTTATTTTCCTTCCCTGCAGTGCCCATATACGGGCAGTCGCCCCTGGTTACGGGCGAGCGGGTGCCCAACAACATGAGGACGGTGACCAAAATGCCTCGGCATCGCCCGCTGAGCCGCACGCAGTCGGCTCCGTTACCGCAGACGCCGCAGGCCCTGCAGCAGCTCGTTATGCAGCAGCAGCACCAGCACTTCCTGGAAAAGCAGAAACACTACCAGCTCAACAAGGTAGGGGGCACTGTGGGGCCTGGCGGTAGCTAAGGCTCATGACGGATATTAATATTTAGAAATTTAATAAAGAGGTGGCGACATTATTAATTTTAATGTTTCCTTATTTGTTCATTTCCATGTATTTTCATTCCACGTAGATCCTTTCCAAAGGGGCGGAGATTCCCCGCCAGCCTCCCACCCACCCGGAGGAGACGGAGGAGGAGCTCACGGAGACCGCAGAGATGCAGGAGGAGCGAGGGGAGGGGCCTGAGCATGTGAGGGAGGGGCTACACAAAGAAAGTTCCGGCGAGACCACGCCTCCTTTGGAACGGGTGATCTCGCTGAAAGGCGAAAGCACAGAGAGCGACCTGGAGGAAGAGGACGACGAAGATGAAGCCATTGAGCTGAAGGAGTGCGATGAGGAGGGCGCCCCCTACGGGCAGGTGAGGAGAGAGATTTGGTTCTAAGATTCACTCCGTCCACGTCAGTCTTCATTTGAAAACACATTTGACGTGATGTAGAGAAGGCAGCTGATCAGAGCTCAGTTCTTTTCATGCCGTGGAAATGTTTTTCGGTAGTTTTTCATGCTTCCAAGCCATGAACCGTTACCGACAGTGAAATCTCCGGCGTTCTATATTTAGCGCTCTCTTTTCTCGCGCGCTCTTGTTCAGTTTCTCTTTTGCGTAATGCCAGAGTCTTCCAGCACTTGCACTCTGACACATTATAAAAGCTCGACTGCTGATTTGACGCAGGCGCATGTGTGGACGCTGATGACCGATGGCCTTGGTCTCCTCACTGTGCTGCAGTCGTGATGTGAAATCTGTAAACTCTAGCGACTGACTCAGTGGCACAAACACAATGGAGGAGTACAGAGTACTATATACAGCCTCTGTTACCATAGTTAGTCATTTACCTGGCCGTATTTGCCTCTAATTGACCACAGTTACCATAGTGAGTGCTCAACAGGACCTCTGTGGCCATAGTGAGACTCTGACTGACCACAGTTACCATAGTGAATGCACAGCATGACCACTTTCGATAATGAGAGCACCCTAGACAGCCACTGTTGCCTCGGGGAGTCTTCTCTTTGGCCAGTGTTACTACAGTGGCTGCACAACAGGACCGCTGCTACCGTAGTGAGTACTGTATTTGGCCGTTGTTACCGTAGTGAGTACTCTAATTTAAGCAACAGTGAGTGCTACACAGGCATTGTTGACATAGTGAGTACTCTACGTAGCCTCTGTTGTCATAGTGACTACTTTGTCAAGCATTCTCACCATAATGAGTATTTTACATAGCCACGGTGTCCATTGAGAGCACTTTGTGAGGCCAGTCTTACCTTCACGAGTACTTTATAACCGTTACCATGGTGAGTACTCCGAAACAGCCACTGCTACCATAGAGAGTAATTTACACTAGATGTCGACCGGTATTGTTTTTTCAGGCCCGATATCAAGACAGATTATTGCTAGTTAACGGACCGATAACCGATATTTGGAACCGATTTACAAAAAACGAGACAAACACCAAGCTCAACGGAAACTCTCATCTCTCAGCTTCTCCTTCTCGGAGCTTCTCACTGTGCTAGTGTGGTGTGAGTGACAACAAGGCTTCAGCGTTGCTTGGCTATGATCAGTCGCATATGTGACCCTCCACGGCAAAACCAGTTGCTTGTCGCAAATTTTCAAAATTGAGTTATTATGTTTTCATGAAAGGGCATAAATCAAGCTTCAAAACGATACCTATATGGAATGAATGGGACGACATATGACTGAGATATCAACATTCAAAGGAGTCGGGTTTCTCCTGTCACGCCAAGTGAGAAACGGAGAAATCTGCCTTTGAAGTTGACTATCGCCGTAGCACTCACAGACGCTTGGTGCGGTCGCGGCTACGTTTGCATTTACGCTAGCCTACGCTGCATTCACAGCCACACGGATATCCTACCTGCGTTAGGTTAACTGAACTCGGGAGACGGAGATGGATTCCGGAGAAATATCTTCACGCTAGTCAACCAGTGGATTTACCGTAAATATTGGAGTAGAGCGGTCAAAACAGAAACTTTTAACATTCTGCTGGAATTGAATTCCTCACCTCAAGAAAGTCACGTTTTTAGGATGGAAAGAATAAGTTTTTCAGCCAAATTTATTCACAACAGTACAGTATAGACCTTCCACTGTTTCAAAACACTAAAAACAAAAAATCCAAAATTTTACCCCACGCAACATTCTAGGAATTCTGGGAAATATGTATGAGACTTGTTAGATAGGCAGACAGACAGAAATTTCAGGAATTTACTGGTGTGCAAAAGACATTTTAAAGAGATATTTGTGGGTTTTACAGCTAGAGCGGTTCGCCTTGTCATCGTAAGGTCGCTGGTTCACTGAGGCACTCATGAGGAAGGTACCGTTCCCAGGCACTGCTTCCCCAGGTACTGCCAAATAAAAGCTGCCCACTGCTCCTTCACGGATAGGTCAAATCCAGAGGTCACGTGGTTGTGGTGCACTGTGTGGTGTGGTGTGTTCACAATGACAAATAATCACTCACTTAAAATACTGGGGTAGACGTCTGACAGTGTGTGAGACAATGTAGAGAGATATTTGAGAGCATTAGGCATTTGGAGAGATATTTGAGAGCATATAAGAGAGTTTACGAAAACATCTGGAAAGGATGATAATACTGTATAAGGAGATGTCCCAAGTGTGTGAGACGGTTTAGGGGAGAGTTGAGTGTGTAAGACTGTTTAGAGAGATACTTTACAGGGAAATATTTAAGAGTATACGTGGATATTTTAAATGTATCGGCTCATTATTTCTGGGGCATAATGCAGGTAACAAGCCGCTGGTTATGTCATAGCTGGAAAGTGCTGGGCTTTGAGAGCTCCGAGAGGCGGAAAAAGTCGCGACTCGGCGCTATATTTGTCGCCCTACTTCTGGGGGAATTGTTGGGGAGGTGGGGGCAGGGGGGTGGATTTTTCTTTCTTCTTTCTTTTCATTTCCTCTACGGGCGATAAAAAAGGGTGGATTGATTAGAGGTTCTCGCCGCCGCTCGCGAGGATAAATACAGCCGGCCCAGAAACACCATGTAAAATAGATTTGTCAAGCTAACAACTGCCGAAACCCTTGACAACGCTGACGTACAGAAGCGGGGTTTTGACGTATGAATGTGGCCGTGCTGAGAACTGATGGTCCAAAACAAACGGTCACAAACGACTTGCTATTAATGGGCCTCGTTCAACAACTGTTATTAAGAACAAATTTGTTTGTAAAGGCCATTTGCGCAGCGTTCACGACGATTCTGATATTGAGCAATGTGTTCCAATTTGAGATTTGTTCTTGGGTAAGAACAGAACCTATAAATGGAAAACTTTATTGCGCAATACAGGCTTATTGGCTTCTCTTCAGTTCTACAGCTGTGTAATCCTACACCGTTTAAATGTCTAACAAATGTACGAAAAATATCAGTGAACGAGCCCCAATGAGCAGTGAGCTAAAGACCAGCCGACTGTGGACATGTGGAATATGAAATACGAACGCTCCACTGCTGTTTTAGACACACACGCTGAAGTGTGTACACAAATCGTGTGTGTGTGTGTGTATGTTTAATATGCTGGTCACTGCAGGCAGTCATTCAGAATGCTGAAATGTTCCTCCCCTACAGCTTTCTAGCCTTTCGTGGCTCACACACACTCCCACACACACGCACACTAACACACACCCTTTCTTTCAAGGTTACGACGCTCGCATGGTGCAGTGGCCTGCAGTGTTCTTCATGCTTTAGCTCAGATACGTCCCCAAACTAGCTGCATTCGCTAGCCCCCACAAACACACTCCAGCAGGAGCACAAATCAACGCTCATTTAGTCAGAATTTTGCGACGTGATCCAACTTAGTAACGAATGTCATGAAACTGTGCTTTAAAAAGCTTGGTACGTGATTCCTGGTGGTCTAGCGGTCAGGATACTCGCCTCTGGACCAAGAGGTTATGCGTTCAAATGTTACCTCCAGCACTACCATCATTTGGTCTTTGAGCAAGACCCCTGACCTCTTGAACTTTTCGCAACTTTAACTGCAATTTTTCAGGAAGATACTGGTGCGTATGAGACGTTTTACAGACATATTTATTTGTATTTAATTGTATTACAGGTTTACATCTATTAGATATTAAGGGTGTTTTCACATGTAGTCCTCTTTAAAGGAACCCAACTCAGTCCTCTAGACGTGGTCCAAAAAGTGGACCAACAGAAAGGGAACTCAGTTCTTCTTATGTTCACACTGTGAGTTCATTTGAAAAGGGGACTCAGTTCTCTTTCTGCTCCACTTCAGCTCAGATGGGGCCTCAGTCCTTTTTCTGTTCATACTTCATTCTTATGGAGCTCTCAGACCTTTACTGCTTTGCATTCTGGGTAGTTTTCACTTCGAACTAAAGCTGCCGATGCGAACCAGGAGCGCTTTGTGTTCATAAGGCGCCAGTTAAACGAACCGTGCCGCGGACTCAAAGCGAACCGGACTGAGAGCACCTCCCGGTGTGGTCTCAGTTCGGATCGTTTCAGAGGGGTCTGAGTTCGTTTGCCGTGTTCACATATGTGACTCTCCGCGGCGAAACCAGTCGCTTGTCGCAACGGAGGATTCTGAGAAAAACGAGCGTTTATGTTGCGTGGGGTAAAATGTTGGATTTTTTGTTTGTAGTGTTTTGAAACAGTGGAAGGTCTATACTGTACTGTTGTGAATAAATTTGGCTGAAAAACTTACCCTTTCCATCCTAAAAACGTGACTTTCTTGAGGTGAGGAATTCAATTCCAGCAGAATGTTAAAAGTTTCTGTTTTGACCGCTCTACTCCAATATTTACGGTAAATCCACTGGTTGACTAGCGTGAAGATATTTCTGCGGAATCCATCTTCGTCTCCCGAGTTCAGTTAACCTAACGCAGGTAGGCTATCCGTGTGGCTGTGAATGCAGCGTAGGCTAGCGTAAATGCAAACGTAGCCGCGACCGCACCAAGCGTCTGTGAGTGCTACGGCGATAGTCAACTTCCAAGACAGATTTCTCCGTTTCTCACTTGGCGTGACAGGAGAAACCCGACTCCTTTGAATGTTGATAGCTCAGTCATATGTCGTCCCATTCATTCCATATAGGTATCGTTTTGAAGCTTGATTTATGCCCTTTCATGAAAACATAATAACTCGATTTTGAAAATTTGCGACAAGCGACTGGTTTTGCCGTGGAGGGTCACATATCCCAACATGTGTAAACAAGCCCTAAAGCTCTCTTGAGTACTCAAATATCTCCATAATATCTCCCTTATACACTCAGATGTCCATCTCTAAAATGTGTTGAACTCAAGCTTTTTACTAAAAATCTTCCTCTACCCTGTCAAATCTCTCTCTAAACCATGTCATAAACACAGATATCTCCCAAACCGCCTCAAACACTTCAAATATCTCCTTGTACACTCAAGAATTTACGTCTGATTTATGCTGTGCAAGTGTTTACGCCAACAAATCCTAACGTGAACTTGGTTGTTGCTAGATCACGTGTGACCCCCGATCCATAAAGCGAGTGGTGGTTAATTTCTCCTCATGCTGTGAATGAGTCTATAAAACAGACTCTCCCGCTGAACTCTGGGAACGGGCGTGACGTCGGAGACGGCGGTGG